>JAIPRL010003159.1:0-49886 GCA_025469235.1 Pemphigus obesinymphae | reverse complement strand
TACAACGCAAAATTGAAATTATGGCATTTTGGTTAGATTTAGAGCTTAAACACCTATTATCAAATTTAACGAGAAGAATAATTTCGAGTGAACCTCATGGGCTTTTTGTAAAATATTGTCAGAAAAACAAGTTACGGCATTTTTAGTTTTTGATATTTTTAAATAGCTTTAACTTTTTCGTCAGACGATATTTTACTAAATGCCCATGAGGTTCACTCGAAAATATTCCTTGTTTTAAATTTTGAAATAGGTGTTTATACTCTAAATTTAACCTAAACGCCAAAATTTCAATTCTGCGTAGTGTGATTTTGCTATATTATCTGTTAGATAGACAGAGACAAGCGAAATGCGAGTGTAACATCCTCTTAACAACGCGTTTATATGCATTCAACTCCCGGATAAGACATTGCGCATTAACGACTGCATGCAAATGTATAGTAGGTAATTCTAATTTTCTGCACATATTGCGTTTTATATTTTTATTATTTAGATGCATGTAAACGTAGGTAGTAAATTGTTTAATCAAGTGCTCGCGGTACTTTTTTTATAATACTCTTTTTTAGGTATATACTTTCATCGATTATAATTTATTATAATTATTATATATTATATAATTAATGGTACTCACTAGTGATTAATATTATAATATAGGTATACGGTTATATATTATTTGGATAAAAAATCGACTGTTTAATTGGATATATACCTATTTCGAAATTGAGAAGTCGAAACCGGTACCTATATAACTATTAACCAGGTGGCTGGTTTTATGTGCGTGCACCGTTTGGGCCCCCAAAAATACTTTATAACTAACTGTTTGAAGACACGAAGAAATCAAACTATTCGACTTTCTTATATATACCTAGCTTTAACGAAACATTTGCATATATAGGTATAGGTATAATTATAATATACATATTACATAATATACATATGATATATACATAGATGATTTTAAGGATTTTAAGGGGTTTTGTATAGACAAGTTTTTATAAAAATGAAAATCCAACAATTTAAAAATGTTTAAATATACTTTAAAAATTATTAGAAAATATAATCGTGTGTTAATAATATAGATGTGGAATTTACTGGTACATTTTTTTCGTTATTTTTTTCAAGTGAATTTTGTATGTTACTTCATAATCTCATTAACCATTGTTTTTTACAATTACTTAGTCATTTATATGTATAGAAACAAAAAAATAAAAATTTTTCATTTTTTCAATCTACTCCTAAAATTTTTCACAAAAAAAGAACATTTTATTCATTTTATTATTATACACTTAATAAGGCTAAATAAAAAAATTATTACACGTTAGTAAGAACATTTAAAGTGAGGGGACACTCAGTTTTAAGTACGGTAAAAATATCGGTAAAATTTACATGTATCTACCTATACCCAGTAAATTTACCAACCTCACATCTCTAGTTAATACCATATATTTTATTATTGTATAATCACGATATCTGTTAAAAAAAAAATATATATATATATACGTTTTTCTCAACTAGAAAATATCGTAGAAAATTGAACCAAAAAACAAATGCTAGTTAACGACATTTATAGAGCCATATCTGACCGTTTTTCGATATATTGATTTTTTTCAAGATTAATAGTTATTCCAAAATTCAAAATATTGATTTTGATTTAATAATTCATAAAATGTGTAAAAATAATTATAATACCTACCTATATAATATATATATATATATATATATATATATATCATTATATTATATAAGGTGCTAGAAAAATGTTGTTAGCTATCATTTGTTTTTTGTTTCGTATTTCTAACATGTTTGTAAGTCGATAAAAATGCTAATGAGTGCTAATGCGAGTTTTATTGAAAATGTGTATGTGCCCTTAATATTATTATGGAATAATATAGGTGTATTTTTTTTATCTATATGCCTACAATTTACCAAGGACGTTAATCTGGAAAAATCGTCCAGAATATAATGTAAGCGGAATATACATTTTACAAAAATCAAGGATATAATAATATATAATAAAATAACAAAAAATAAATAAAAATTGTTACTATGAAACTATAACTGCGAGAACGTCCAGCACATCACGGTCAGTTTGTATTCTCTATTGGTCTTTGATATGCACAATATATATGTAACATTATATGAAATTCATAGAATGGTACTATGATTGATTAATAATTTTTAAATTTATAAATGAAAACATTATTTACATTTTCTTTATCATTTTTTTTTTTTTTTTTTTATATATAATTATTCTAAGTACCTATATGCAATTAAAAAACACTCGAATACCTCACCTTGAAATAAATTTATCTCAATAAGCGATGGTAAATATTACAGACGTTTTCATATTTATAATAGGTACACACAATAGGTCGTTCAACCAATATATTATATGAATCTATTTAAATATATAGATAGACCCCATGTAGTATGTAGTATAGTATACCCTATACACGGTTTTGGTTCGACGCGAATGTGTTGAAAATTGAAATGCAATGAAAACAAATCAATATAATATTACGAGTATAATATGCAGTGTATTTTAAATTTACGTATCATAATTTGAATATATTTATTGTTATCAATTTTTTTTATCGTAAAATAACTAAGTATACACATTACACTGAGATAGATAATAACTATACTAGCGCGGACTCGCTATGTACCTATTTGTAATGAAACAGAAAACGGTCTGCCTCAAACATCGTTATATAACTGTCACCATCGGGAGTGCTCATTTTGACGCGCTCATTATACCTACTTTACATACGATTTTCGTAAACCTTAACTTAACGTGTCAAAGAAACAAATGATCGTAATTGGTAAATCGTAACTAGTAAATTTTTGTCATGATGGGGTGTTTATATATTGATATATTTTAAAGATATTAGAAAATATTTTTTAATAATTTTAAAGCCGTTTCAAAATATTTTTAAAAAAAGTTTTAATTCTCGGGATATGTGTAAATTTTTTACCCGTCCATGAATAAAAACATATATATATATATATACTCGTATATACAAAACAATAATAGAAAATATATATTAGGTATATTGTTAATAATATTAATATCTTCTTTTCCCTTTCTAATCCTTTCGGCCAATATTAGTCCTCAATTTATACTTTACACCGTAGTGCCTGCAATGGATATTGAGCAATAATAGCATATTATATATAAAAACACC
This sequence comes from Pemphigus obesinymphae, assembly GCA_025469235.1. Lineage (NCBI taxonomy): Eukaryota > Metazoa > Arthropoda > Insecta > Hemiptera > Aphididae > Pemphigus > Pemphigus obesinymphae. The sequence continues at coordinate 46,704 of JAIPRL010003159.1, read as the reverse complement.
TACGGAAACCTGTATTATATTACAAACATATTAAACAATACCTATATAGTATATAATTATGATTTATATTTTATATCATTAACAGGCTACAAAATGATTTCCATAATTTTGTTTTGACGATTAATTATTATATAAATTTCGCTAAGATTAAGGGTCACACTTGACACTCCCCTTCTGTATATCCAATTGCATATAATATATACGTATTATCAACATGTACTTATAACAAAATATATTTCATTGTTAATACAGGTACACTAACAAATTTTTTTTTAATAAAAAAAACTGGTTTTGGATAAAATTGTACCTACATATTACAAAAAAAAAAATAACTTACAAATAATTTTAATTTCACAAGTATGGGTTTTCATAGGGTTTTTTTTTTTCACAGGGTGGCCGACCCTAAATAGTTGGGAGAGAAGACGAAGGAGAAGAAGAAGAAGAAGATAGGTACAACTAGGCGAGTTACTATAATTACTAGTTATTATTTATACTAGTTGTGTTACTAATATGAAAATTTATTTTTCAATCTAAATTTATAAAATATATTCTGAAAGTAAAAATTTGTTTTCAATTTTTTCGCGTCTTGAAATGTTTTTAAAAAGTTAGCAATTGACACTTTTCTCCACTTAACCATTCAATTATCGTACGAATCGTTGGGTACAAAAAGAAAAAACGGTTTTATCGAAATAAATATTCTGATATATATCTAATATAATTCCGCTCTATAGTTCAAGGACTTGGCTAAAGAGAGAATTATATTCTAAACGTGGAGGTCAGGCTGGATGACGCGTATGAATATTATATGGTTTGAGCCATATCCAAGAACAGGTAACAACAATAATTACACTTCCGGATACTAAATAAAATGTGTGAACGAAATTACAATTTAAGACATCAGTATTGTCTTTTTTAACATTAACTTTAATATTTTGATATACAGACAATCGACTAGTCATTTTAGATCTCAACGACCATGATTAATCATAGGAAATGTTTTGTGGGTTACACACGATTGCGCGTATTATCTGTAAAGACACGGCGAAATATTAGAGTACAATAGTGTACCAACTTATAGGAATAGTAGTGAAAAATTATTTGTGACTTATATAGGATTGATAATATATATATATATATATATATATTACAAAACATATGTCCTTATTATGTAAATATGTATACTATATTAAGCATTTAACTTATTATTATCTCAACAGTGATTAGGTGTACTATAATATGATTAAAATCAATCCTTTCAAAGAGTTACATCACACCCATTCACATATAATAGGAAAACCACCTGATAAACGTTATTATATACCTACCTGGTAGAAAAAATATGACCTCCGGATTCAATTCGTTGACAAAAATGTGAAAATTATAAAATTAACAACACGAAATTCGGGGGGAAAAAATGAAAATTTTTAATTTTAAAAGTTATAAAACTAATAATTAAGTACGTTAGATATAAAACTGTCTGGTATATCCCGTCAATTATTCAAAAATAATTGATCGCATGATAGGTACAATATTACTCGAAAACAGTATTGATTGAACAACAATAATTGTTTGAAATAAAATAAATTATTTATAAGCAACAATATTCATCGTACGACAATTAATTGAAAAATAAATAATAATAATAAGTCCGACCAGTAGCCAGTAGGTATAGGTGTGGGATTATATCACACGTCAAGTAGAATACTCAGGTGATATATATATAATATATATATATATATATATGTATATATAATAAATGATTGATAAATCATTGCAATTTGCATTTGATAGTAAACAATTCTCAGCAAAGTGTAAATAATTTTTAATTTTTAATTAATTTTTTGTTTTTAGGAAATGGAAAACCTATAATATATAAATTATAAATCGGGTAAATCGACGTAGGTACCACTATATGTCATTTTGCTCGTTATTATAAACGTTTTTAAAACTATTTTCTCATGTAATTAATACCAGTAGGCAAGTTTAGTATATAGTTAGATCATAGCTTACATTTTGTTCTATAACATGGGATAGTAAAAAGTTAAATATAAGTATTATTACATATATTTAAAAATTAATTTAATAAAATTATAAAAAAAAAAAACTTTGTCACGAAAAACAAATTTTTATTCATCAATTCTTTGATAAGATATATATAAATTATAAAATTTTGGAATAATATCAAGGAGTCTATAATGCATAGGTATATAAGAAAACGGTTTGGTCATCAAATAACAACATTTCTAATCATAATAGTGATGTATCATATTATTGCCCTGTTATATCATTTTAATCTTTATTGTGTCAACACACGACGTTGTAGCGCGTAAATAGATAATAACCATTAATTAAGACCATGCTATTAAATTATGATGGTTATCTACCTATTGTATATAAATAAAGTACTTTTTTATAGTTTTCATAAGAAAAACTCATCTTATTATATATTATAGACTACGGTTTATTCATTTATTAAAATATTCTATATACTTATTATGCTGCCTAGGATATTAACCCTATAGGTTATTAACCTGCAATGTGGATTTATCATGAATTTGAATTTAAAAATAAGTAAGGAGCGTTTTAAAAAAAATACCAACTCCCTTGATACTTCCACACTCTCAACCCCTACGAAGAATTCACAACATAATAAACAAAAATAAATAAAATATATAAATTCATAAAGTATAAAGACAATTTACACGTTTCAGTCTAGCTTATATATTGTCCACTTATATAATATATATATATATATATATGTGCATTCACATATACGTTCCATTTGTAATAGGATATTGTCCCGTTTTTAAAAAAATTGCATCTCGATGTCTCGATACACTTTCAGCGGGACATTTTTTGTTCTGTTTAACAAAGTAGGTCCTGCGTTTATTTCCTGTATTTTTATTTAAAAACTTGTTTGATAATATACCTAAATTAATAAAAAATAAAATTGGAAAAGTAAAAATTGTCGGTATACAGCCAAAAAAACAATTGACGCATATTAATTGTCGTTTGTGGAAAAAATGTTAAACCATTCAAACTTACCTACTCGACTTCCTCTGGGGAAAAAGTTGTACACAGGAAAATTATTAAACAAAAATAAATATCATACTTGTAAAATCAATAGCTTTCTCTTAATTTAAAATTAAAATTGAATCCCAAAATTTAGATTATATTTTTAAAAAAGTTATTCAATGAATAATTATAATAGTTACGTAATAAATATCTTATACTACATTTTCTATGAAAATTTCAATCCTTAAGACTTATATTTTCCCTGAAATTCAAATACATTTCATACCGAAATAATATAATATTATGTTGTTAAAAAACTTTAAAATTTAAATGGCTATTAAAAAATTGTGAGTAACGATTTGAATATAGTTAGAATACTATACGTTTAACCTTGTATTCAATTTTTAGACTTTAAAATTCAAAATTAATTCTTTTATGACTCATTAAAACTTAAAAATTAAAAAAATGTATAAATTGTCCAAAATTGGAAAATATTTTCAAAAAATTTTCACGTTAATTTTGTACTCAAATATACTTTCGGTGAAAATGGTATGTTTTTGGAATCATTATTTATGGAATTATGAAAAAATAATATTAGTTATTGCGTTTTGTTAATTATTAAATTAACAAATAAATTGTTAAAAAAAAAAAAAAATGTTATTTTTCGATTGTTTTGTCTTATTAGGTACGCGTTAAAATGCTATTGGGAAAACTTAAAAATTACTTCTTTAAAATATTAACTATAGTTACAATTTATTATTGAAAAATTGGTAAGCTTAAAAAAAAATAAAAAAATCCACATCGTTGTAAAACTAATACATTCATCATTTGTTCAGAATGTAAAAAGTTGATTAAAAGTGTGTTTTATAAATTATAAAAAAGAACTGTAGCTTGTATAATATATTGAAGGTACCTATCTAATAAGCATTAATTTACTAGTTTATAAAAAATGTATCTTAGATGCATCATTGTAGCTTCGTTCACGTGTATTTCACTTTCGGTAGAAACGATTCAATAGCGGGAAACACCGCACAGTTGATCAAATTCTGCGACCTGAGATATTTCAATATTTGATCTAAAATCAGAGCATTATTGGAGAATTTCGTTTACAAGTGAAATATTTATCTTTCAATGGATTTTTATTTGTTTGATACATAATATGTTGTCATGAATATAAAAATGCGTTTATTGATTTATAAATAATATTATACAGTTCTGTGTAATTATTAGTTATTACACAGATAGGTACTTATTACGTAAATATACTTTATTATTATTATTATTATTATTATTAGTCTTTATTTTAATTTACTTCTATAATTTATAACGTATTAGACTTTAAAACAAGTGCGAAAAATATATTATGTAAAATTTCGAAGACAGCTCTAATCATATAGATTTTGTATATATAAATAATTGTTTTAAGTAAACCTAGTACCTACTGTAAATTGTAAACACTAAAATACTAAATTTTTTTTTAAATATCGAATATTTTAAAATTTATTTTATCCTCAAATATAGAATATTATAATTGAAGTACCTATATATACACATATATATGTATATTATATTGAATATTTTTACCATGATTTATGATTAGATCATATATTTTAATATATTAATAGGAAATAAAAATAAATGCATAAGTCACAGTACCTATTTAAATATGGCATGATTCCCAAGTTATACGTCAAAAAAAATGTCAATAACTGCAGAAGATGGCAGTAGGTATATTGAGTGCAAAACTACATAAAAAACAAACTAATGAATGCAAAACAAGTTAAAACATAAGGCACAATTAAATATTATATGTAATACGTATATTATATTATTTTCATGAGGAGAGCACGCTGAACCGCTGTATTTAATGAAAACAGTTAAAAAAAAAAATAAATAAATAAAGATCGTATAAGACCGTACATAATTGCGTAGATACAAAATTTAATAACTCGAAAAACTATTTAAAATATAATATGATAATCTGTTTATATATATTACATACACAACAAATATTTCACGGTACAAAGAGTGAATATTACAAAAAAAATGATTATATTGTTTTGATTTAATATATTAACACTAAACATTCGAAAGCTCGGTATTTAGCAGCTGTTTTATTTCATAAATGCATTATAGTATTATGTGCGATCATATACGTACACCCACTGCTGCATTGGCAATATTTTTAGAATAAAATTGTATCCAATTATAGCTTTCTACAGTAAAACATAGTCTTAAATAAACATTCAAAATTATAATATACAAATAGTTGGACATTGCGAGGATTTAGTTTCGTCAATTACTTTCATTTCGCAATACGATTAATTGTTAAAATTAAAAAAATCAAAAAATCGGAAAATCAATAATAATATAGCGGAATATATAATATACTCAGTATAGTAATCGAGTAAAAAATTCCACCGAACTTTTATTATAACATATTATAAATAATCATTTTCTATTCTTTGTGTGTTCAATCCTGAGATTGGCTTGCAGCAATTCTGACTCTTCTCTATTCTCTTTGTTTCTTCATAAGAATTACACCCTTAATTGGTCCTTCATTATTTGTCGCATATACTCCAATCGTGGTCTTCCTCTATAATTTTTGCCTTCTATAATTAATATTAGGTAGGTACAAAAAAAAAAAAAAAAATTTTCTCTTTTTTATGAAGACATGAAGTGTTATTATTTTACAAACGAAAATATATTCTATACTTCATTTTAAAAATTATATAAAATTCACTATAATATGAAAAAAAAAACTGTCCAGATACAGATATAGATAACCATGTCAATTTATCGTATTTGTTATTTAATTATTTCTTCTATACGGATTACATGTATAAAATAATCCCGTTATTTTCCGTAGTTTTTCTTTAAGCTTAATATGGAAAATACTGAAAAAATCTAAAAACTACCTATTTAAAGTACCATTTAGAACGAATATGCTATCAAAAAAGGTCTTTGCTCTAAAATTTCTACTCGGTTACTTTTACTCAAAAAGATGTATACAGACATAAAAAAATTTAAATTATTATAAATCTGTATAATTTACGTTAAAGTAAGGAAAAATGCAAAATAAAAGTTAGATATATTCTTTTGAATCTCTGAACTATTTTATAATACAAAACTGATTTTTAGTTTGATTTTAACATTGCATTGGATTTACAGGGGAAAAAAAGCAATATTTGTTTTATGCTGTTTGGAACTTCAAAATAATATTTATTTACCTACAAATAAGCTAACCTATTCGTTTGCTTAATAGTGTTTTTGTTATTAAATGATTCGATAAAAAAAAACAAAATGTTTGATAAATGTAATCGTATTATTTATTTTTAAGAACTATTGCAATTTATGTACATATATATTATATATATTATGTCTTTATATTGTGTCTAGTATTTTTTGACCTTTGAAATAGATATTTTTTAAACCAATATTGACATGTAATGTAGTGTACAATACAGCAATTGTTGGAGACCGGTGAACTCAAACGGTAAATACCATATATAATATGTTCCTCGTACACACATTGCAATTCAAATATAAAAACCTATTATAAAAAAACTTTGAGTCGATTAAACCCAGAGATTAACCTTATCAGCTATTGATTGATATAAACCATGTAATATTTACTCAGATATTTATTGTATATTATAATGCGGTATAATCGTTAGTTTTTCCGGAAAAATAGAACATATAATATATAATATATTGAATTGTTGTAAGCCTATATAGTACCATTAATTATATAATATAATATAATATATAATCAATGATAGTAAAAATATGGCTGCACACTAGTCGCGTCCCAAAGTAAACATTAATATAAAACCAATTGATATGTGATGTCCTAAAAAATTTTGACTCCAATACATTCAATTTGATGACGTCAGGATGGCTCTGACTCTACCATCTTAGTAAATGTCAGTATACATTTCAGACTTCCTCTCTCCCTAGTTGCTTACATAATACTTGAATGGCCCCTTCCGCCGTTATAAAATAACGAAACAAGTTGAGACAAATTAAAAAGGTAGACATTGACAATCATTGCTGTGAAACAATGAACGATAAATAAAAAAGACAATAAAAAAATTTTTTTATTTAAAAATAAAAAAAAAATCAGAAAAACGAATTTATTATTATATAATTATTTATTTTCTACATTTTTATAGTATCTATAGAATCTATAGGTATCTTGAAATGGGCATTAATGAAAAAAGGTTACCAAAAGTGTATGTGAATGTAATAATTGAGAATATGTGTGAAAGGGGCAAGTACAAGAGTAACGAGTTTATGTGGGGTATAACAAATTTTGTTAACTACTTATTACATGACTTTTAAATTTTTAAATCCGTTTTTGTCTAGCATTGGTCGAATTTTGATTACCAGTGATTAATCCCAATGATAATAATCGCAATAATCGAACAATTTCAATTTATATACAACTAACATAAACAAAATACAAATATTTATAGTATACCTATACCTATTTGTTATAATAATACGTATAGCGTTGCAATACCTAATTTAAAGATATATCTATATATATTTTGTTATCCCCCAAAACATACAGTACATTATGCGTAGTAAGTACCACAAACAAAAGCTTGACTTTTTTACTACATCGCAAAACACAATACTTATGTCTATATATATTTTGACATTTAATTAATACAAACAATTATTGGTAATTTATTACAATATTGGAACATTGACAATATATTGTTCGATTACTGACGATTTTATTCAATTAATCGATTGTTTGGTTATTTTAAAACGACATAATAATGTAACATTATTCACCTATCATGCCCCGTATTTACTTTCATGTACATATAGTTGCTTGGCTGAAACTGACGTCAGGCGTTCATTATTGCTACAGACCGTTTGTACGTATATTTTCGTTTTTCGTGTGTTCCTATCCTTATAGCGTATATTTCCTTAATTTATTTCATGTATGTACTTTTTGATTTTCTCTTAAATGCATCTTTTAAGTATATATGTGTTCTATATTCAAACGGACACCTAATCATTAATTCAGAAGGTCGAGAAATATACAAGTCATCGAGTGCACTTTATATAAATTATAACAGGTAATAATAATTATACCGAGAGAAAACATTTTCATAATATTATTTACAATTTTATTGCACAAAACGAATATATTTGTTGACGAACTATTAGAGTTTTTTTTGTAAGGTTATTTTTAACAAAAGTTAATAAAGTATATATTTGAAATAATATTCCAGATATGATATTATTATATTCCGAATATCATTTGTAATATTATTGAAATACACGATACATTTCGAGTTGTGGAGATATACCAAAAAACACATATATACATTAAGGCTAGGGTTTTCAGTCACATTTAACTGTCAGTTTAGTTTAACTGACAGTTAACAGGTACTTTTCAGTTTATCAGTCATAGGTAATACCATAACTGGAAGATAAAGTGTTGGTTAAGCTATTTAGTACTTTTTCTTTTAACTGAAGGATTAAAATATAAACATGGATTGAAAATTGTTCTACTCCATCATTAAATTATTATATAGGTAGGTACTGTAATTAGGTACCTAATATAAAATATAAAATTTTAAAATTTGCAACACAAATGGTATAGGTCAATTCAATAATGAACATTTTGGAATTAATAAATATTACCGTCAATTAAATGAGACTATCGTAATTTTAGAATTATATTTAGGTTTTCTAAAGTTGTTGTTGAACAAGTTTTAGAATTAATAATAAATGATATATCTGTACAAAATGAATGGTAATTTCAATTTTGTAAATAAAAATAAACAAAGTATTTTTTTAATATTTTAACTGAAATTAATAATATTCTTTATATAATATTATAATATATATATATATTTTTTTTTATATTATTATATAATAATATATAATACCTATTTATGTTTATTGTTTTATATTTCAACACATAGCTATTATGCCATTATATATTTTGTATAATTTGAATATCTCTATAACTATCATTTTTTATTTTTAAAAAACAAATAGATATATAAAATATATAACTATAAAGGAGCGAGCATACTGGGTTCAGTATGCAGTAGTAGCATGTATTTCAGTTCAGTTCAGCCCAGTTCGATTGCATTCTATTTGTGACGGATCAGCGAAAAAAAATGCGTTGGTCGCATATTGCACCAGTCTTTTCCGTTCTATTAAAGTTATTATTACCATTATTTTTATCGTTTTTACTATCCATTTTTTTAAAATTTAATTAAATTTTTTAAATAAATTTTAATTTTGTCACACATTTGTACAAAATATAAATGACACATATCAAACCTAAAAACGAACTCGCACATATTGAAATATATTATATTAACTTTTGTCAAACAACAACAAACTGCAGGTTTTGGGAAACCGTATTATCATATGTATTTTTAGCACGTTTTGGCGTCCGTCTTCAGTCATTTTTGCTATTCGAGGCATACCAGATTGAACTGATATAGTTGGAACTGAACTGAATGGATGCAGTGGGCGTTAGGTCATATATTTATACGATTATTATATATAGTCCGTACTCAACTGAACGAGAATGAACTGAACTGAACGGACCCAGTGTGCTCGCTCCTTAAAATAAAAAAAATATGTATTTAAAAAACACATACCTATGACTTATACAAATTATATCAAAGAACATAATATTATGCACTTCATAATCAAACGCGATAAATTAAGATAAAAATTTCGTCCAATTACAAGAGCGACATTGTGTACCACAGTCAACAATATCTACTATTAATCACTTAACTTAAAAATAATTATCCGAAAGATAACTAACTATCTGAAAGAATAATACCGATAAACGGAAAACAACATATCCGATAGTTTAATCATCGAATAAATGTATCAAACAGTTAGTTATCTACAGGCTATAATCAGTACTGAAAAACCGTGCCTAAGTAGTATACATATTCAGGGCTCGAAAACGATATTATATTTATGACGTTATTTTAACGATAAAAATTTGTAACGTTATAGAACGGCAACCGTTATGACATAAAACTCGAATAACGATATAAAACGCAAAATGTTAAATAAAAAAATTAATGACGTTTTAAGATCCCGATTTTGGCTGTTTTCGATCATGTTTGTTTTTGGCTAGGGCTTCAAAACGTTATAGGTAATTATAACGATATAACGATAAAAATCTATAACATTATAACATACAATTCAAATAATATTTTAAAATGAAAAATGTAACCAAAAAAAAAAAAAATACTAACGTTTACAAGCCCCGCACATACTATAATATACATATTTATTTAAGCACTAATCAAGATAACCCACCTAATGGAAAAAATAAAACGCCATTAAAAAAATGTACTTTTCATATTCATTGGTTAATCATATATTATATTATTAAAGACAAAAAACAAATTACTGTCATATTATATTTTGTTCAGTCATTTTTATTAATGCTTGATTATAAATATTTTTAAACCATATAATATATACCAATATAAAAATAAAAACCCAATTTCTACAAAATATTTTGTTTTTATTTTATTAAATTATTTTGTAGAAATTGGATTTTTATTTTTATATAAATAATTCAACAAGTAACTTTACACTAAACCATATATACCAAACCAGTTTATATAATAAACATTTAAAAACGTTTATAAAACATTATATTACTCTCGTCATTGATATTTTTCTTTCATATATTGGTATCTAGTGTAATGTTTTATTAAAACATATTACAATATTGTTTAATCGTAATTTTTTAGTAGGTGCTTTGAATTAATACTCGATAACATCACACTATTTATAACACATTATGTTATCGGTAATATTTTTACTGTCAGTATGTATAGAATACATAATATAAACATTATAGAAAAATAGGCTAATTATCATAAATGTTTAAGCTTAAATTTCAAGTTTTAAAAAAAAGTAACACTCGATAATATGCGCAATCAATAAGTGAATTATATATACTTAACTGTACTTAATACAATCATATTAAATTTTATCTTACCGAACTACTGTCCATTGGTGTGCATATAATTTATATTAATATACATATAAGACAGTAAAACATCTGACATTAGTTTAAAAAAATAACAGTAAAATTATTACAATTACATATCGTTACAAATTTGCAATTGCAATACACCCATAATATTCTTGTAAAGAATACTATTATTTTGTATTCCGAATACGTATTCGAATAAATAACTAAAAACATATATTCAGAATATTTTTTCAAATATTTTGAAAAGTATTTGAATAATTTAAAATTGCATAAATATTTTTTTGGTTCAAGATATTGTTTATTCTAATGTTATTTTTTAGCCTTGCATTAGGATATTGTCTGATCATTTATCGATACGGGTGTGAATGATCTTTAATACCTTATAGGACTAGTTGAAAATAAAATATATAAATTACAATTTTGTTTTTCAAAACATATGTTTTAATAAGCATTTAAATAAAAGAATAAAAATAGACGGCAAATTTAGGATGGACGCTTATCGAGTGGGATACTAATAGTGGATATATCAAATTTGAAAACAATGGTAAATATTGCATTTTATGAATCGACGTTGAGCAGAGCTCTGTTTAATATACGTAATTATAACTGTCAAAATAATAATAAAATGTATATTATTATTTATTTTAATAATATATAGTGTATAATATAATATAATACAATATATACTTTATAATGTAATTTAAATAAAATCTAATAAATAATTAAAAATACTTACAAGTAATTTAATAACACCTAATTCATACATTTTTAAATCTTAATGAATAAAATTTTAAAGAATTTGTATAAAAAATTGTATGCAGCCCACATGATATTATATTGAATATTTTTGGCCCAGTTTATACTTTACGTTTAACATGCCTGGTGTACTGTTTAAATGAAGAAAGTGTGGGGATCGAGTTAAGTGGAAATTAAGGACTAGGTTGGTCGACTACAAATAGTATTGATAGAGAAGGTGAAGGAAAAGAAAAAGAGTAATACACATACCTGTATATATAATATATGTAACTATGGACATTTATATGCGATTTTCCCATTAATAAATTTCTACTCGACTCCTACACGAAAAGTTGTTTCCAAAAAAATAAAGCAAAAACAAACATTATTGTAAACCAATAGATTTCTCGATCATCCGCTTAAAATCAAATATATACGATCTACACATTATATTTATAGGTTGTATATTATACAATATACTAGACACTGAGGTGACCATTGGTCACCTTTCGAAGTGGGATCCGTTTTTGTCTCGTTTTTTGCTTATTTACCGTTTTTCTAAGTGATTTATGAAAATTATTACGATTCATTTTTCTTTATTGTTGTCCCGTTTTTTAATTATCAGAATATATGGGTCACTCTACAATATATGTATAAAAATTATAATTCGACATATTATTGTACAGATATTTACTGTGCTTTTAAATGCATATAAAATATAAATACGTATATTTATAAAAAAAACCTCTTATTTAGTAGTTAGTTGTATAATTGTACTAATAGTTTGCAGTACACGTTGTATAAAATCGGCTACAGGAGTGCAGGGTAAGGAGTAAAAATTATTTATATCACCATTATAATAATGAATAATGGCCGGGGCTCGGAAGTTGTAGCATTTGCATATTTTATTTAGTGAATATTATAATGTCCTAATATTTGAAAATATGCCTGAAAATAGAACTTAAAATCCTAAATTAGCTAAATAGCTTTAAAAACCGTCAATATGCGAAAATTAGCAAATAAAATATTAGCATATTGACGACTTTTAAAGTTATTTTGCTAATTTAGGATTTTAAGTGCTATTTTTAGGCATATTTTAATGGCAATAAACCAATTTCGTCGATTTTTTTTTCTTTTTTTTTAAATTCACTCGTTACAAATAACTAAAATCATAATTTTCAAACGAAAAATTGATCAAAAATATTACTTTTCTCAAAGAATAAAATATTTTTAGAAATTATTCGAAATACTTATATATTAAAGTATACTTTTTAAAATGTATTTTATATATAAGCCCAGAAGGCTAGAACAGCGGAAAATTATTACGAACACATGTTGTAGTATATATAATATATACTCTGAATATTACTTGAATAATAAATCAATCTGAATATCGATTACGAAATACGAATATAAATTATAATTTTATTATAACTATTTAATTAATTAAATTATTATTAGTTTGTTTTAATTTAACCAATCATATTCAGAGTCGTCCCGTGGGAAGGGAGGTGGTTGGGGGCAGTTTATCTCCCAACTTCGGAAAGCAGTCGGCAAACTTAAGTTCAGTTGGTATAATTAAATTCAGTTATTTTGTCGAGAAATTATGTAGCAAGGAAGTATTTTTCCGAATTTTAAAGTCGGCAAACTATAAATTATTTGGATTTTAGTCGAAAAAATCGGTAAAAGTTGATTGCTTTTTTTTTTTTTTGCTTATTTTATGTTTTGAAGAGAAATATTAAGTATATTATTTTTTTCAAATTTTCAGCACCCTCCCACAAAAAATGTTTTTCTTCGGGACGGCCCTGATGTTATTTTATATTAGTAACAGCTTCTCGAGTGCATATACTATTATATGAACAATATAGCAACATATACGTATATGAATTGAAATTTGTATTGTTAGTTTGTTAAACGTTTATAAAGATGAACAGTGAGTAAACAGTTAGGAAATAGTCGAGGAAAATTGTCAATAGTATATTATTATTATTATTATTATTATTATTGCACTGTTTGTAGCTGGGTTACGATTATATGCTAAATAATAAAATATGATTAAATATTTATGAGTTTCGTTATATCATACTCGTATAATGTACAAAATACACAAGAATATAATTGTCGATAACTGCAGATTTATACCCATATATATGGTATATATTATAATATATATGCAATCAAAATAATTGTCATTATACACATATATTTGTCGTCATTTAATTATATTCAAATAACTTATATATGACGATCGATAAAAAAACTACATGTTTTACTTCGATATAATAATATTACCTACTACAATGTTGGTAGGTGTACTTTTTTGTAATTGTTTTTCTAGACAATATTTTTCAATCGCAAAGTATATTTAATATGACAAAAACACTAGTTATATAATATTTAATATAGTACATAATATATATGGAAATATAGGATATACATAATATATAATAATATGATATATAATAGGTACATATATATAAGATATATTATATCATTCAGTTTATTAAAGATGCATTACGTAGGTACCTATCTTTTTATAATTGTTTTATTCTTCAAAATTAGGTTAGTGCAAACATTTGTTTGTAGTTTAATGTAATATAATATTACTGTGTTGAATTACAAAGGTCTAACTGTAGACCGAAATTATATACACAGTATACCGGACTTAAATTTGATATCACTTCTACCCGACTTCAGTGACTTCTATCTAACGTCTAACCGACTTCTAACTGACTATAACGACTTCAATCCGACTTTTAACAGACTTCGATAATTATAATGAACTTAAGAGAACCAAAGATTACCTGCAGCGATTTGTTCTTAAACTGATTTTAGAGTTAACATTTTTTTTCATCAAATAGATATAGAACAACATTTTGAAATGAACATCATTTCGGTTTTTAGTTTACTAATTAGAAAACAAGTTATTATATGTAGTTTAAAAAGTTAATTTTTATTACTTTTTTAAACTACAATAGTTGTTTTTTAATTAGTCAATTAAAAAACTGAAGTAGGATTCACCTCAGAATTTTGTTTTCTATCGATTTGATACTAATATTTTAGGTTTTTAACTCTAAAACCATTTTATGAACCCGTTTTAACAGTTTTTCTGAAAATTTTTTTTTTTAACAAATATATCGTTTTTACACACCAATAAAAAGTGATAATGACATGGGACTATTTTAAATTGCCTATACAGATCCCCTTAACAAGCGGATTTGCCTATTAAGAAATATATTTATCATTATAATGCCTCAGACGTATACTATTATATATTATAATTATATATATTATTTGAAATTTGAAAACCAACTATAAAAATTGTGATCTACTAATATATTATATATAAATATATATTTTTATAAACTATTTGGTTATAATTTGATCGTTTTAATATTCATTAATAATAATTGAAAATTATTCGTATATTAATCAATAGATTCAAGGACACTGAATTTTACTGCACAATTTATTTTTCAAGATATTTATTTTAATATAGTTATAGGTATAGCCATTGATTATATAAGGTTTATTATATAATCAATGGTATAGCCGTATACCGTATACCGTATAGGTAGGTACTTACTACATATATATTTTGACTTCCAATATGGGTATTTAAATGATTTAACTGTTTACTTTCTTCTAATCTTATCATTGAAATTCTTTGTTAACTATTAACATTTATATTCTTATATAAAAATTTCCTGCGGTAGTTTATATTTATTATTTTTGTGTTTATTTCTCGTTGTAATAGTGAGATAGGTAACCCAATCATAATGTCGTGTATAATTTTAAGCCTACGTGTCTGCTTCATTCTTGAACTTCAATCACTTTTTTATGTATAAAATAATAAAAAATTTTTTTTCAATACCTGGTGTGGCGGAAAATTGCCAATTATAAAAAATTTCATAATTCTGAAAATCTTTATTTAATTTTTAGAAATTATAATTATATATCATTATATTATAATAAGGTACAGAAAAATAGTTTTACTTTTTGAATACTTATACAATACCTTGATTCTTGAAGATAACCTATAGGTCGGCAATTCTACATTTTTATATAGGTATTATAACGATGATGATAAAATGAAAAGGTCATTCAAAGAAAAATATGGAGGAAATATGTAGTACGAAAATCATAATATTTTAAGGACTGCATTATTTTAATATTAGGTTGGTACCAAATAATGGCAAATACTAGTCTTAATTATAGTTTTAAAGATGTTATTATTTTTATTTTTTTTTTTTTGTAGATTTTTGCGGTTTTGATGTATTATTATAAAGGTACGTAACAATTTTAAATATTTCAAGAGTACAAAAATAACGAATCATTAATTTATAAGCAATTAAGGCCTCTAAAAATGTTTTAGAATGGTGGTATGCACAAACGGTGTAGATCACCAATATCTTTTAATTTTATAATATTAAAAAAATTGTATAGGTACAATAAAGTCTTTCGAAACAACAATAAAATTGTACGTTTAAACAAGTTTAACAATTAGAAAATTTAGAAACCAGAAAAAACTATCGAAAAATGTTTATCCGAATGCATAATATATATGCACATTAATATGCAGCTTATAATATATAGACATACCGCTATAATAGTAGGTACCTAGTATATATATCGCTATAAGTCAGTTGAAACTTGGAATAATAACAAAGGCGAGAAAGTTGGAATAAATTAACTTAGTTAATTTAAGTTAAATTAGCCTAATTGCATTCAGTTAAAAGTTATTTTTTTTTTACTTTTCATTTAAAATTTAGAACTAAAATCTTAAGACTTTTTTTTTAAATTATTCAATAATGAACTTTTCCACTATTTACTCTTTTTAATATTAAATATTTTATGTACTTCTTTAGTTACCAATTTTTCCTATTATTTAAGATTTAACTAAAATAGTCCAAATAATATATTTCATAGGTGTATATATATTATATAGGTGTATAAATTATATAACCACAACCATAAATGGGTGATATGAAATTCGAAAGAATTGAAAAACTAATGAAAAGTAGAAGATTAAACAATATAGTTTTCCGGAAATCGGAATTAATCAACAATATTATTTATCGTAAATTGACAGAAGGAATTATTGTAAAATTAAACAAAATCAGGTCATTGATAAATTACTAAATTATTATAAAAATACGTAAAATATTGTAGTTTACATGACCAATGTACTAAATATGTACTAAATATTAAAATTTAAAATGTATTTACTAGTAGCAATAATTTCGTTTTTTACGAAACTCTTTTTAAAAGTTCACTTAATTGAATGTAACTGATTGATTATAAATAAGTTAGGAAAGCCCACTCTGCTAGCGTGCTAAATTTCCGGTTTCTAAACGTTTTTTAAAAATAATCTAAAAAAGAGGTGGTCATTAAAGGGTAAAAGCACTTCACTCGTTGGGTAGGATACAGGTGGTGGATATATCGAATTTGAAAACAACAATGAATCATTTCTTTCGATAAAACGATTCTGAGCGATGTTTCTGTGTATACATACACGAGTAGAATCTTATATGGCTAATAAAAAATACGACATTAATATTCATATTGCAATAGTAAATATTTAGTGTAAATTTCAAATTTTTGGAATTTTAATTTTACAATTTATAATAATTATTATTTATTTATTTTATTTTAATTATTTACGGGCATTGTGCCCAATTACAGCACATAAACTCATATCAAACATTCAGAAAGAGAGAAAATAATAATAATAATAATAAATATACATATTATATAATACAAAATAAAATATGAGTTTACATATGTTAATAATAATAACGGTAGTAATATTATAGGTTTACGACTATAAATTAGATGAACATTTTAAAATTGGGGTTTGAGATTGCAAGGGACATAGTACTAGAGGTTTATTCGAATCATAGTTAGTAGTGAATGAGGGAATAAAAAATGGGTATGATTGGCATAAGCTGCGAGGAGGGACTTTGAAGGAT
This sequence comes from Pemphigus obesinymphae, assembly GCA_025469235.1. Taxonomy (NCBI): domain Eukaryota; kingdom Metazoa; phylum Arthropoda; class Insecta; order Hemiptera; family Aphididae; genus Pemphigus; species Pemphigus obesinymphae. The sequence continues at coordinate 28,965 of JAIPRL010003159.1, read as the reverse complement.
ATAGATTAAAAAGAAGGGTGGGGAATCAATATCGCCAGATATAAGTTTTCATAAAAAATTTAGATCGGCTGCGTGCCTTTTGTCAGCTGGTGAGTCGAGGCAAAAGATTTTAAGAATCGGTGTGTAATCGTGGGGGGTGGGATCAATTTTTAAACTTTAGAGTGTAGCTGACAAAGCTTAAAAATTTACGTTGAACACGTTCTAATAAAGAGGAGTGAGTTGCCGCCTGAGGATTCCAAATAACAGAGTCGTATTCAAGACCTTGTCTAACAGAAGCACACATTATTCGCTTCCTAACATTTTCATTTTATTTTTCGGCATAACATTGAAAATACAGTTTTATCGATAAGTCATTTAGTCATACTTATATTTATTATAGTTACCTGCCTTTAATACAGGCTGAATAGGTCCTAAATTTAGGTCTTCTAAATCAGTGCGGTTTGTCACATCGCTAATGGATACAGAATTATTTGCAGATTCGGAATCTGTGGGTTCTTCCACACAAACCGATTCGTTAAGGTTTTCATGTTTAATCGATAAATCAAAAGAAAAACCGGTACGGGTTTTGTGGAAACCAGACATTTTTTTTTTTTACTAAACGAAATATTTTTACGTCTCTTAGCAAAAGTAAGTAGATACATTTAAATATAATGATTTTTCAAAACATTTTTGAGGGATATTGGCAAAATGTTAGGGGAGAGAGGGCTAAGCCCCCTTCGATTTCCACCAGTTCATAAACAGAAGAGACGGGCGATTTCGGCCGGTAAATCTACGCGAGTTGTATCTGCCGAATGTTATTCGCTGATGCCGCATAATATTGGCACGCCAACCGTTGGTCGGTTGTATGAGAGGTTACGGGTCTCTGGTTCGGACCCCTTGGCCACATATATATTTAGTTTGCGCGTACGTGAAAGGAAAAACGGTACGGGCACCCAAATATTATATATTATTTTTAAATTATTAAAGATACGCAATACATTGACCCGACAAACGGTGTCGAAAAACTACGTTGCACCGACGATTATTACAGTCGCAATCGATAATATTTCCGTTCGATTTTGGCACGGTCAGAGATCGTCCGAATATACCGCCGCCGTCGGCTCATCTGCCCGTCATGTCCGAAAATAGTAGAAAAAGTCGACGGCTTATTATTTTTTATTTTTTTTTTTTTTACTTATTCACGTTTTGAACGAAGTATTTCTAACTACCTATAAATTGTTAGGGGTTTAATCTAAAAAATGGGAATAATAAAATTGATTACCTTTTGTTTTGCTTATTTTAAGTTTTTGAAGTGTTTTTCACGTTTTTTCCCCCTTTAAATTATTTTTTCGGGACGGCCCTAGAATGGGGCATAATACTTATAAGTTATATACCTATATATACATTGTATATTTACATAAATCATAAATAACATACACAACACAGTTTATTTGTGTATACGATATATTATGTAAACCTGTCTTACATGTCAAATACTTTTATTACACGTTTACAATAATTTTGAAATCGCATTTGTCACGAATGATTATTTATTTTGCGGAGGCCGACGAATCGTTGTGACAACAGATTACCCATACAATATTATATAAGTATATACTATATAATATTAACTACAACTATAACATATTATTGTTTGGTGCTCACACGAATATTGATATTTTATTGAAAAAAAAAAAAATATATATATATATATGTACTAAAATATAACCGATACAAAAATATTGGGTCGGTCGTACGTGTCGTATGCGGATCGGCACGCGCCGATTTAAACGAGGGATTTAACCATTATGGACAATAACTATACATAATGATTATATTAATAGTGTTTTACCGGTGCTCGTCTGTCGATCTATTTTCGGACCACCGCGACCGGTCCCCCCGGTAGCCGTACGAACGGTGTTATTACAATTGTTCAATATCGTTCGGATCCCATCCGGGCCCACCACCGCAGCCGAAAATTGAATCAGTGTTTCCGGCACGGGCACATTGTTTTGATTGTCGGGACGGTCGTTATTACGGCGACTAAAAACCTGTGCGGCGCGCGCACATGAACATTGACCATCGCGGGAATACGTAAAAAAAAAAAAAAGAAATAATAATAATAATAACAACAATATATTATATATTGTTTTATGGTATTATAATAAATATTTCCATACGACTGTCGACAAACCATTATTGTTATGGATTCGTGGCTATCGGTGGACGTGACGACGGCCAACGTCATGTCCAGGGACACCCGTGGATCCGTCCGAGGCGTCAAAACGGTAAACGCGTTAAACACGATACAATAATAAATGCATGTTTTATTTTATATATTTTTCCTGTTTTTTTTTTTTCTATTCTGTTTTTCTGTTTTTTCTCATACGTAAGTTTTACGATAACGCGTCTTACGCTATTTCCACGGCTAGTGTTGTTCCGCGTTGGCATGGACGCTCGGCCGCCCGCGTATTTTTAGTATAATGCACGAGAATGTAAAATACGATATTTTCCTCACAGAAATCCGGCTGCGAGTTAGGCCATAAAAATAACTTTTTTGCTCGTCTCCCGCTACATAATATGACCCGCATTCTCGTTTCGAGTTGCCGTCCGATAGTTACATATTGTGAGTAGGTATTAACGGTGTGGTTTACGTACGTACGTAAAAGTCTCATAATAATCGTCCTCCGAGTGCCGATTTTATTTTATATTTTTTTTCCGTAAAAAATCGTATTTTCCGGCACTCAACCGTCATGGATATATCGTCAGATGTCAGTATCGAATCGTGCATATAGACACGTTTTTTTTTAAACGCAATATTCATACTAATATCTGCCCGTGTCACGGTGTATTATAGGTTTGGGGGCAGCTGGCGTTAGAGGCTTCTCAGGTGTACATCGACGACGGTACGGGCAAAGCCAAAAGCCCGTACGCCGGCACGGTAAGACGAGAAATGACTGAAATGTGCCAACAACGCAAAAAAAAAAAACTAACTAAAAAAAAAAAAACGTTTTTGAAAAATATTTATATTTTCGTAATGTGTTTGCGACATTTTTGGATCGTAGAAACAACGCTTGCTCTTCTGCGGATCATTATAACATGTCGTTATCTATTTCAGACATATATTTTAAGAGAATGCGATATTTAACCTATACAATATTAAAACACCCTACAGAACGTGCTAAGTAGAAACCTGATTTTTAGGTTTTTAAAAGTTTAAAATATGATATGATTACCTATATATTATGCACTAATAATGCCTTAAAATATTATCTAAATAGTTTTCTAACTACATATTTCCAACTACATTCTATATATTTTATAAAGCAGAAAATTTCCGTTTCTTTTTATAGGTAACTATCGATTGAACAACAATAGAACTATGAGAGATAAGAATTCTGGAAATTGATTTAAATTCGTCATGAAGTCTTTATTACAACGAATTTCCACTTTTAAAATTTATTTCCATTAAATGTTCGAATGTATTAACTTTATTTTAATAGAACTTGAAGAAATAAAATCGAAAATGTGAGAAACGATTAATTCAAATCGGTTTTCAGAATTACGAAAAGTTTTTTTCACTCGGGAAATGAACAATCATGATTTTTTTGTTCATAATATTATACAATGTATTCTGGTGTATGAAAAATAAGCTAAATGTTGTTTAAACCAATAATAACCACTAAAATATGTTTTATTATGCAAAACTAATTACTTTCTATATAACTATTTCGGTTCTTAAATGTATATATTGTCTACATTTTTTATCCTCGTCTAACTGCATACTGTCAGTGAGAATGCGTAAAAACTTGAAAATCCGGTCTCTAGTGATAATAATTAATATGGTATACCTTATTCATCATTAATGTAATCATATAGGTTATAGGGATCGATTTAAAAAAAAAATGTTATTGGGACACATTGTATAGATTAGCTATAGACACTGTTCTTGATAGATATATTAATATATAGGTAATAAATAAGTTAAAATATGCATGAAAACATGTTAAACATGCAAAAAGAAAACTTATTAAAAAAAAAAAATTGCTAAAATGATAAAAATTAAAAATATTTTTTTTTAACAATAATTTTATATTAATTGATTAAAATTAAACTAAAGTAATAAACATGGAGTTTTTATCTGATAAATTGTAACATTGTTAAATAGTTCCTTTAGATGTACTGACTACAGTTATATAATTTAGTTATAATGCAGTTATATAATTTATGTAATTGAAATTTGAAGCATATATACCTAATTTGTAAAGTTTGAAATAATTTTAATTTTCTTTTTTTAAACATATATAAAATACGTAAATACATTTTTGAAAATATTTAAAATTATTCACTTAAGTATCTAGTAATATTACAAAAGTAAAATATCAAAGAAATATGTAAATCTATTGATCATGAAATGTCATTGTTATGAACTCGTCATTATTAGGAAACAAGTTTGTAACTTTGTGTTTGCTATAAGTCGTAAGCATATAGAAAAACACATGCGATTTATATATAATAAACATAATTGAAACAAAATATATGGGTTTACGAATATATGAAATTTGGTTAACATTGATTGAGTTTTTAAGACTTACCACAAGAGGATTTGCAATTGTCCAACTGCAGGTTAAAAATATGAGTAAAAATAATTATTCCAAAAATAAGAGGTTGCCGTTAAAAAAAAAATCGTTATGGGCATGCATGAAATTAAAGGGCAAATAGTTTAATAAGGGTATAATAAAGTTTGTTAGGTATCCAAAAAAAACAGAATTCAAATATTTTTTTATGTGTAGAGTTAGGGCAATGTGAAAATTCGTTATATATTCTTCTTCTTCTTTTGAGGCTTTTACAGGCCATTTAGGCCCATTGCCGTAACAACCACTGGGCTCCATCGGACCCTGTCTCTCGCCAGTTCTTCCCCATTCTCTACTCTGAGTTCTTTCAAGTCCTTGACCACTCTATCCTTCCATCTTTGTCTAGGACGTCCCCTAGATCTCTTTGTGTCTGGTCTCCAATTCGTCACCTGTCCGATTGTACCCTCCGATCTCCACACGTGTCCGTCCCAGCTCAATCTGCTACTTTTTAGAACTCCAATGATATTTGCTTCTCCGTACAGGTCTTGAATTTCCTGGTTTGTCCTTATCTCATATTCTCCTTCATTGTTAATTTTTAGTCCATAAATTCTTCTTAATACCTTCCGTTCAAAGGTCACCAGTTTACATTCATCCGACATTGTCGTGGCCCACACTCCACACGCATACAATGCTACCGGTATCACTAGTACTTTGTAAAGAGTTATTTTTGTCTTCCACGATAAAATCTTTGATTTAAATAGAGGAACCAATCCAAAATAACATCTGTTTGCCGCTGTTAATCTAAGTTTTATTTCTTCGTGGCTATTTGCGTCCTTGTTGATGTCCACTCCTAAGTATTTAAAATTATCTACTCTTTCGAATATGTAGTTACCAATATCCAAGTGTCCTAATCTATGGTTATTCCTAGTTAAGACCATGTATTTTGTCTTATCCTCGTTTATTGTTAACCCAATTCTCTTCCCATATTCCAGCAAAAATCTTGTAGTGTTCTTTAGACTCGCTTCATTTTCTGCCATTATGACTAAATCATCTGCATATGCCGCCACTACTAATTGTTTGTTATAATATATAAATATGAAATAATTTTAAGAAAATAATAATAATAATAATGATATGATTTATATTTTCATAAAGTTTAAATAACATTTAGTAATAATTATTAGTATACTTTCTGACTCAACCTTAAGAAAACTAGTTTTAAGTTGGGTAAGTACCTATTGATGATATACATTTTTAGTTATATATTAGTGAAATTATAATAATTGAAAACATGCAAAATTAAATCTATGCATAAATACACTTTACACATAATAAATATGTATTAATTAAATATTATACAAATAATTTAATTTAAATTCATTTTTTAATGTACCTACATTTTAAAATTACTAACAAAAGGAAAAGAGTCAAGATTAATATTTTTATCATACAATAGATTAATTCCTATGTTTTAGGGTGCCATTAATCCAAATACCTAATTATTGCATTTAGAGGGGTTTACATTGTTCTTTTCCTCAGATCTAGTATTAAAATTATGATTTGGTTTATTTATAAGATGTTTATATTTATATAATAATAAAAGTAAATGATTTCTATGTAGTATTGATTAGATTATTTACGTTTAAAAGTTTAAAAACTACGCTAGTTCGTAGTTAGACTGAGGTATGGCTTTTTAGTATGCATTTTATTAAAGAGTTAATAGTGATGTATAATAATGAAATATGAATTTTAAAAGTGCCAACCCAAGTGCTAATACTATATGAAATAGTTGAGTTTACTAATGAGAAATATATAGTCCTTAATAGTTTTATATCTAATAATTGTCTAAGTATTTTAAATATACAAAAAAAAAATTCTTATTATGGTAACTATATGTTCAATATACATATAGTAGGTATTTCCAGTTTAGTTTGTTATCCTAAATCAATCCTAAATATTTTATTTGTGATAATTCTTTTATATCTGTGCAGTTATAAGTAGGTATCTATTTTTTGACAATTATTATCATGTATAGATAACTTGTAGTTCTTAATATTAAAACTCCTATTTTTGAATAGATAGACAATCAAGGTATAATTAAACATTTTAATGTAACGAAAAATAATATACAAAATCATTGTATTTAATTTATTCATTAGTTACCTATAATACAATTTGCAGAATTAGTATATTATACATATATGTATATGTAATATGTAGTATAAACATTCATTTTTATAACAAAAAGAAACATAATTGTTGCCGAGATACAAGGTACATGGTTTTCTTAAAAATATGGTTTTATTTTCGAAGGTGAACAAGTGTAATTACTACGAGTGTACAAAGAAAAATCATTCTTTGAACATAAACGCATAATCTTCCTCCTTTCATAAAAATTTGTAACATGTTACGTAGGTAATAATAATAATTATAATAACTTATAATCAATATTTCAAAAACAGTAGGTATACCAAAGATTTTAAAACTGAACATTCTAGGTATCTATATAAAAATTAAAAATTATAATTACCTAGTTAAATGCATATAGCTACATAAACATTTAATCTAAACTTTAAGACATTTTTATTCATTCAATCTACTTTAAGGTATTTACTATTTATTCATATTGTTCTATTTTTTTTTTTTCATATAGACAATCGAAAAACTGCCCGACAAAGTTTTACTGAACATATTTACGTACTTAAGCCATAAAGAAATATGCAGTATGTCAAGAGTGTGCAAGAAATGGCGCACAATAGCGTATAACACGTCACTGTGGTATAGCGTATCGCTGAGACCCGAAATATCAGGACTTCACGTTACATCGTTGGACTTCCTGTTATCTCTGATAAGGTATTTCTTATTACAATTTACATAGATGTGATTAGGGCGGAGATTGGAGAACCTCTATTAATACTATAGTTGACATTGAAGTTATACATTTTAAATTATAATATTTTAGTCTATGTTTAATTGTACAACGAATCACATTTTTGCGAAAATCGATTTTTGAGACAATAAAAACTGTAAAAAGGTTTAACAATGTATACGTCATGTAATGATTCAAATTCGGATCCAAATTAATGATATTTTGGAAAACCATTTTTTGATTTTTTGGTTTTTTAATTTATTTTCGAAAAAGTACCAATTATTTTATTATATATTTGTTAATATTATAATTTTTAACGTTATAGTCGATTAGTGAATCAATTTTCAAAATTTAACTTATAATTTTATATAAAAAAAAAGTTTGGGCTTAAGTCACTCTTTCTTATAACTCTATTCCCTTTTTTCGCCTATGCACAGTGGTCATATATTATTATAATTTCGAATTAACCGTATCGATGATATTTGAAGTGTGCGATTTGGTTCTTCGTTGCGCTACATCGAACTACCCATCGAACTCATAACACATACGGTGTTACACGAACTAGCCAACAGGTGTCCAAATCTCACTCACATGCTACTCGACTTCTCGACCGCCATGCAGTTACACGACTTCAGCGAGCTCCAGGCATTTCCCACCAAATTGAAATATCTCTGCGTGTGCCTGTCGGAAGTGATCTTCATGGAAGGATTTATGAGGAAAATCTACAATTTCATTAACGGATTGGAAATACTCCATTTGATAGGCAAGTAAAAGTGCGTCACAGTATTTGTCATTTGAAATAAGTTTAATATGGTAAAATTATCGGTACCTTGTAGGTACTTACGAAAAAGTCGAGGAAGAAGAGGAGGAGATTTACGAAGTGATAAACGTGCACAAACTGAAATCGGCGACTCCGAATTTGAGGGTTATAAACTTGTATGGAATTAACTTCGTCGACGACAGTCACATCGACGCGTTCAGTTCCAATTGCATACAACTCGAGTGTTTGGCTGTCAATTATTGCAATAAGGTCACGGGATCTACAATGAAAACGCTGTTTCAGAGGAGTAAAAGGCTCAGGTGTCTTTTAATGAATCAAACAAGTAATTTTAATGTATTATTATGCTACATCGGCGTTATGATGTTAACGCCTTATAGTACTTGGTGTCACTTGTATGTTCTATAGTACTTCTCTACGGGATGATAAGGACTCCCACGGGCCATAATTTAATTACCCATTGTTTGACCAATTTATCTACTGAACTCTATGAAAGAGTCCTATGCTATAGTTAACCCAATTAGGTCTTTAAATGAAAAAATATTAGAACAGGAGACACATTAAGTGGATATAGGACTCAAGTAGGCTCAAATGCAGAAAATAAACCGTACAGCCTCTTGGATTCATAGTGATAATAAGTGGAAATCCTTAACTCTTTCACTGCTATAAATGTACCTGTACTTCCAAACTAATTACATCGCTCACTACCATGGACGTGCCTGTACGTTTAAAACTATAAAATCGTTATCAAGCTTGGTATAAATTAGGCGATGGTTTCGTTGTAACATGAAAAAATTAACAAAAATTTGAATACATTAATATCTTTCTATGTTAATTTATCAGATTATGAGAATTATTTAAAGTTTTTACTCAATGTATTGATTCCAAAAATGTGATAACTGATATTGATAACGCGTTGCGTGTTATCAATTATAAAATATTTTTTGGATTTCAGTCATTATTATTTCGATTTTTTGTAATAATTGTAATAGTTACTGTATTGTAGTGAGAAATTTTCGCAAAAAGTTTGTAAACAAATATAATTATAATATTTTTTTACACGACAATATTTTGAGAACCTCTGGTGTACGATAATTCAAATTTGAATAAGTAAGTTAAAAATGATTTTAAAAATTAAAAACTTTGGGATTGGGTTTTATACATATTTCTGTAATTTAAAGGCTATGTATAAAATAGAAATAATAAATAATGTCAAATTTGACTGGCCTGTATAGGTTGTAGAGTGAAAAATAGCTGGCAGTGAAAGGGTTAATAGGAATCAAGTACATATCACAAATATAGGACAATCTTAAGAACACCTGGTGCTATGTTAATGTTTTTACTTTTTTCTGGAGGGTCTGCAGGGCTTGAAAACGTTATATTTATAACATTATTATAACGTTATAAAACGAAAAATGTTATAACGGGGAAAAAATAACGTTATAAAACGAAAAACGTTATAACGGGGAAAAAATAACGTTATAAAACGAAAAACGTAACGAAAAAAATAACGTTATTAAACGAAAAACGTTATAACGCAAAAAAAAAATAACGTTATAAAACGAAATACATTATAACTAATAATTTTAATAATATTATTTTTAAATCACGTTAAATAATCAGTAATTATCTAAAGGCTAAATTAAAACATAAGTATTTTAATGTCCATATGAAAACGACTAAATACATTACGGTTTCGGTTGCCTACTCACGTGCGAACGCAGAAGATTGGTGCGTTCAGACGCGATCTTCTGCTAATATTAAGACGCTACACACGCATTTGTTGTTTCCGTCTACCCAACAGGTAATATAGGAAAATCACACTACGTAGAATGTAAATTGCAGAATTTTGGTTAAATTTACAGTATAAATACCTATTATAAAATTAAAGAATGGAATATTTTAAAAAAACTAACATTATAAAACGAAAAACGTTATAAACTTATAACGCAAAACAAAAATAACGTTATAAAATGAAAAACGTTATAACGCAAAAATTAAAAACGTTTTCGAGTCCTGAGGGTCTCTCTATCAGTGTATATATACTTAATCATAAAAGCGTTTACGGATTAAATTATATATAATTTTTATAATTACCACGATTAAGTTCCCCTGGACCCTCTCCCATAAAACCACCATTGGGTACGATAATTAATGTTATAATTAATTTTAGATCTCATCAGTGAGTATGTGATGCAAGTGGAATGGGAAAAATCTTCGATTCAAGAATTGGATATATCTGGGACCGACCTCTCTACCGAATGTTTGATCGATATGTTGATTCGGATACCTAATTTGAGGTTTCTGAGTGCTGGTCAATTGAACGGTTTCAACGATATGGTTCTGAGCGCGTTTATGGAACAGGGTAACGTCAGAAACTTAATCGCCCTCAATTTGGATTATTCGGATAATTTGTCGGACGAAGGGCTCTATAAATTCTTGTCCCGGTACGGTCATCAGCTGCAGGGACTATCTTTGGCGGGCATGCCACATATCACCGATCAGCTTTGGAACACGGTCCTGCCAGTTCTCAATAATGTCATGTAAATATTATTCAATTATTAAATATTATCGAATTATTATTATTATTATTATTATTCTTGTGCCTCAGCACTTAACCAATATCAAAAATAATATGTATTTATATTTTATTTAAACGATACATTACGAATCATGTTTTATGCAATTTTGTGAGAACAGAAAACATTATAATACTTAAGTGTGTATAAAATATATACGAGTACGTATTTTCATAATAATCGCGTATAATAGTTTCTAATTTCTTGTTTATATTAATCTACCAAATTATACTACAGCCGAAGAAAGTCATTGCATAAAATATAGGTATGATATAGAGCTGAATATTTACTTTAAATGATATAAACATTAAAATTTGGCGGTAATAATAAATATTCGATAATAATCTAGATACAAAAATAATAATTAAATATAATAAAGAAAATCATTTTTAACAAGAACAAGACTGACTGGTGGTCAAATTTAATGTTTGCAAAAACTTAAAATCGAAAATTATAATAATTAATAATTATTTATACAAACAAATTAATATGTAGGTATATTTGTATCTAATTTCAGAATTATGGTAATGGGTACTCAAGAGAGATTATCTGGTAACGTGCTGGTGGATCAGCTTATGGATGGCATTGCCACGAACTGTCCCAGATTAGAAAGACTTGAATTAAAATGGGATCCGGACAACTTGAGATTTTCTGACAAAAGCCAAAAAGCCATCGATATATTTCGAGTGAAATGTTTGAAACTCAAATGTTTAGTTTTGAGGTAACACGTGACATTTTGCGTTCATAACAAAGCAAAACAGTACTTGACAATATTTATTTTTGTTAATTGTAATAATAAATGTTATATTGTGAAGGTGCAATATTATTATTATTATTATTATTATCATCATCGATGTTTTTTTTTTTTTTTTTTTTTCCAGTGACGGGAGATATTACGAAATAGTGAAAGCCAACTTCGAAAGAGCCGATCGACTAACGGTGGTCAGGACCACTACGTGTTGTAGCGTTTCGAATTATTATCTTTTACAGAATTACAAAGATCTAATATTTAACTGATTCCGGATTATGTACTACGTTATCGTTCTAGAATATTTATCTTTATGTTTATATTTAATTGTAAATAATTTGTATTGTGATATGAGATATCAATTATATTATATTACGTGTATATAAATAGCGTGTAGACTGTACACGAAAACAATTTAATATATAATATGTATAAACAGTATGTAATGTTAACAGTTTGTATATATGTATAATATTGACCTTCGTGATTGCGCAAGAGAAAGCGTACACCATTCCGCTTTCACTTCCCCGCCGAAAATGATAGACTCGGAGAAAGTCTAGTTTAAAAGAAGGAAATGATTACTGTACGGACTCAATCGTGTTTAAGTCGCGTCACTCGACCGTTGTCGTAATACAGTGTTTTATTTAATTTTATCCTTTGTCCTTTGTCTTGCGTGTGCGTGCAAACATGTACGTCAAGTACGAAAATCTCGAAGATAAATTCGCCAAAAGGCTGGACGATTTGTTCGGCGTTAAAGACTGTCTGATCGAAGTGAACCCGGGCAAATGTATACTTCCGCCCAAGTATAGGGATTTGGGCCAGAGAGTACGGGACTTGGAGGTCAGACCTGATGACGTATGGCTCGTGTCGTATCCAAGAACAGGTACCTACTGAAATTTCGCTTTCGGATAGTGAATTAATAGTATTTTATTTAAATTTTTTTCGACATTGATCGAATCAATATTTCCAAAATGAAACTTCAAATGTGTATAAATATTATAGGAAGTACTTGGGCTCAAGAAATGGTCTGGTGTATTTGCAATGACTTGGATTTCGCCAAAGCCAAGAGTATGATCGGACAAATGAGAACACCGTTATTAGAGTAAGAAGAGTCACTATATATTATTATTATTATAACAAGTGATTTTATTATAATATATAACTTATGTTATGTATAGACAATTTTTAGACATTTTTATAAATATAAAAATTTCAAAATATTTTAATACCTACATTTTCAAAATAATTATAAATTAGTCATGTGTCAAGAACACCTTTTACTTTTGTGTAATCACGACATATTTTGTTAAAAAAAAAAAACCTATTTACTTAAAACTGTTAAAAATGGTTTATTTAATGTAGGTAACGTAAGGTTATTTTAACACCTATTATGAAATCAACAAAGGATAATATTTTGTAGTTAACTTAATTTCAGTTTTTTAATTTATTCATTAAAATAAATGTTATTGTTGTTTTAAAATGTTAAATTTAAAATTTTAATAACTGGTTTTTAATAACTATTTAAATTAAAAATCCCAAATGAGGTTCACTCTAAAATGTTATTCTCTATCGATTTTATAATAAGTATTTTAACTCTAATATCACTTTATGAATTTATTTTGACAGTTTTCGATAAACACGGATGAAAATCGTCGGTGTAAAAACGGAAATAATAATACCTATAATATAGGTACTAGTATTTTTTTAAGGGGTAATACATGGCAATTTATTTACACACATATAATACATTATACAAAATATTATTAAATATTATAAAATTCGGGAGCAGATTTATGCAAACACCGAAATAGATCCGACGGCTTCAATTTTTAACACTTTTTAAGTAAATTTAGGTCAATATTTAAATTTGAATTCGAATGTATGGTTTTTTCGTTAAATGGGGTAGGTAATTACTAACATTTAATAAAAAAATAACAACGAAAATCGTAGTGCTCTATAATAGAAACTTGTTATTTTTATAATAAAAAAATCCATTCATGTAGGCACAGGAAGTGGATCGTCCCCATTGGTTTTCAAACAAAAGAGAGTTGTACTTTTTTAGATTTTAAGCGTACGAGGAATGTATTGGTTTTAAGATGATGTGTATGTTTTTTTTTATGTCTGTATACATTTTTAGGGAATAGAAATAATGAATTAAGAGTTTTGAAATATAGAGCTTTTTTGATAGTATATTGATTCTATAGTTAATAGGTGCTTTGAATTTTAAAAAAAAGGAATAATTTTCGATTTTTCAAATAGTTTCCTTATACATAAAGAAAAACTACCTTTTATAACGGAAATATTTTATAAAATTAATTTATTATTAATAAATAAATTATAATTAATTATAAATATAATATAAAATAATTATAATATTATTATATAAAATATACTTAACAAATAAAGGAATTATGGGTACCTATTTAAATTTTTTTTTTTTATATAATATTATACCGACTAAGCTCAGAATTGTCTTTTGAATGCAATAATTTATCTTAGCTTTCAAATTTCAAGTAATACTAATACGCTTTCCTATCCAAAAACCAAAGGAATGATGGACCCATGCTTTCATCATCTCTTTCTGGACGAATTTTTTGATTTGAAAGCAAAAATAAATCATTGCTTTCGAAAAACGATTGTGAGCGAAGTTCGGTAAAATATTATTTCCCAATTTTTATTATTTTTGGTAGGAAGCATATTTTCCTTTACTTTTTCTTAAATATAATAACTAGAGCTCGAAAAATAAACACATAAAAATAATAATAAATACAAAATATATTCTCATATATAATATGCAATCAAAAATTTCAAAATATGCAAAAATATATCTTTTGAAAAAATTTAATTTACGACTTTTATAATTATTATTAATTTATACATTTTTGTGTTTAAAAAAAGTAATTAACAATTCTTTAAAACCATAATTTATAAATTGTCTTAAATTAAAAATTAAAACTTTGATTATAATTCATAATAGAGAGATATTGAATTCGAATTTGTATAAGAATATACACGACATGTTTACGTAAAAAACTCTCGAAACAGATTATAATATTTTACCTGCAGTTTCATGCATTATTATTCGACTATAATATGAAGTATTAGGAGCGGATTTAAGGGCATCAACGTGGCGATCACCCTCTCTTTGGAGTTTTTTTATTACTATTATACGAGAAGTATTAAATTTATTTTGGGGCATAATTAATCTTTTTTCCCACTAAATATTCATATTCGTCCCACCCCTTAAATGAGCTTCAAATCCGCCCCCATTAGGTATATTATATTTCCCACATGAAAAATCGAGGTTATTGAAATTATATTATTATTATTATTATTATTATTATTATATGTCTAGTAAAAGTATTGATTTTTTTTTAAATATTTTCTAACAAAAAATTTGACTAAACTCATTTAGTATCATATTGTTCCGATCACGTTCTAGGTTGACCGCACTCATGGGGAACGACACGAGCAAATTAAAAGACGAACTGGGTAACTCGGTGGAACAAGTGGAAAACATGCCGTCGCCCAGATTTATAAAGACCCATTTGCCGGTCCCATTACTGCCCAAACAGCTGAAGGACGTGAAACCGAAAATCGTCTACGTGACACGAAATCCAAAAGACATGTGCGTGTCTTACTATCACTATTGTAAGCTCATACACGGTCTGCACGGGTCATTCGACGAGTTTTGCGATCTGTTCATCCAAGGCAAAACGCCCATCGGACCCAT
Source organism: Pemphigus obesinymphae (assembly GCA_025469235.1). Taxonomy (NCBI): domain Eukaryota; kingdom Metazoa; phylum Arthropoda; class Insecta; order Hemiptera; family Aphididae; genus Pemphigus; species Pemphigus obesinymphae. The sequence goes on along the minus strand of JAIPRL010003159.1, from coordinate 13,705 downwards.
CTGGGATCACATACTTGGGTTCTGGGAACAAAAGGACGAGCCGAACATATTGTTTTTGAAATACGAGGACATGAAAAAGGTAACTGTCGTATAAAATCGAGTGGCAGAAGGGTTTAAGTTTGATATTTCCAAAAATCGATAATATGTTGATTGTCTACCTATATCCCCACTCGTATCCTTGAATTATGTAAACTGTTGAGTGTATTTACAGGTCAATACTATATTTTCAATCACTTTAATATACGCATACATGTGATTATTTTACATAATATGTCTGCAGTTCAAGGGTATTGGTACAGACATTTTTTTAATGAGGAACCCTTATTTTGAGTTATTTAGGTGATTTTTTTTTTATTTGAAAATGTTTTTGTATCAAATTTCAAAATCAACATTCAAACAAGTGGGTAGTTTTTTAATTATTATACTAATATTGAAAAACGTAGGATAATAATCTCGTTAAATTTTAAATAAATAAGTGTTACCATTACCGCAGTTAATATTCTGTTACACGAAGAATGTACCTACCTACGTATATTATGTAGATTGATAGACAACGTGAAAATTTAAATTGTGCCTCCCGTTACGCTTAATGACAATTTTATTGACTTGAATCCACTTGAAAAATTTGAGAAGATACTAATATAGACTTTAAAATAAAATTGAATTTTTAAAAATAAAAAGATTTCATTATATTTTTCGGCTCTAATGGACAGTTTGAAAAAAAGGAAAAAGTTTGGCTCTGTCTCTCTATAAAAATGCTTTGTGTAAATATAATATTATTTGTCCGCGATTACAGGATCTAAAAGAATCAATCAGACAAGTGTCGACTTTCCTCGGTAAGAACTTGACAGAGGAACAGATAACCACGCTAGAAGATCACTTGAGCTTCAACAGCATGAAAAAGAATCCAGCTCTCAATTTAGAGCCGATCCTCGCCATGATGGACAAACCACGTTTAAACAATACAAACCCCGACGAAACGTTCATCAGGAAGGGAACGGTCGGTGACTGGAAGAACTACATGTCAGAAGAGTTATCGGCCAGATTCGACAAGTTTACAGAAGACAATTTGAAAGGAACCAACCTTGTTTTCGAGACGAATTGATATTTTTATAAAATATAAATCAACAAAATGTATATACTACTTATAACTTATAAGCACCTATGTAATAAAATACCTATATATATATATATATATAATAAATATGTACAAACTTTTTGTATTATATAAATATTATTATATACAATATATGTATATCCAATTTTAAAATAATAATAAAAACAATTTAACATTTTTTTTTTTTCAAATACAAATTGTTTAATTTACTCTGGCCAAACGTAAATTTCACATGGTTAAAATATTTCCGTAAGAAAAACTACTTGTAAAATCAAAAAAACATCTTTGAAAAATACCAACTAGAACGAATTTGCTAAGTATACCCATAGGTATCAAAAAAATTCATTACTTCAAATTCCTATTATTTGACTCGACATAACAGATTAAAAAATGAATAAGTATAATAGTAAAATCAATATAGTATAAAAACAATACCAAATATATTTTTTTACTTTTATCGGGGACACATCTATAAATTAAAATTTTACATTTCTCTATCACCAACAATTTGTTTAATAATAAATTACATACATATGTATAAAATAAAAAATGTCACTTTTAACCACCTGTAGTTGTGATGTGATGCTCTTTTGTGACAAACGTTATCGTACATAAATGTTACTTTAAAAGTACGATTAATTAAATATTGGTTTATTAGTTTTCTCCGTCACATCGCCAGCTACCAATAGTTTTGGGAAAAAAAAATTATAAGTAATTAATGACTCCATTTAACACTCGTGATCTGTGCTACGCTTCACAAACCAAAAATATCCAAAGAGAAACCATAATAGCAGATAATAAAAAATTGCATTTCGAGTGAATAATTTCCGTACCTATATAATTTCGTAATTGAAAATGTTCACATACTCTGGTGACATTTTCTTTCCCTCCGCTAACTGTGCCGCTCCTCATAAAAGTTCCATCAACATAAATTAAATTATGAGTTTTTAAATTTAAAAATTAGTTCGTACTTCATCGCTCTATTGTTATTCATGCTCTCAAAACTTAGATGATCTTATTATACCGAAATCGGATATCCGTGTAATTTTTTGTCCAAAAATTTAACGGTTTGGCGGATCATTGAATTAAAATTAATGTAACTAATTAAATCTAATCAAAAACACTTGTATCGATAGATTACCTGTTTCACGTCTTCGAACACGAAGAAAAGTATTTTTGGATCGTCGTTTCAATTCCAATAGCTAAATATATTGTCATAAAATGGACTGTACCAGACTTAATTCGTACACGATTTTAATACATTTGTTTCAAACTATTTCTTATGGATAAACTTACCCGAATCGGAGGTGAAGAAAAAAATGAGTTATTTAACTACTTATAATATTCCAACCAAACATAATAACGATTTAATAATAGCTGAGTAATCAGAAATAAAATATTAAATGACAAAGCTATTATCATATATAGGTAGTTAATGTGTTGTAGTATTTCTTTTTAAAAATACAGTAGCGTAAAACAGACTATTTTTTAATCACATGTATTCTGGTGATGTATTTAATTATTTTTGATGTATGGGTATACTTTTTCAGATAAAAAAAGTTGCGTAGTATAGTTTTCAGTGTAAAGGAAAGACGATGCCTAGCTGTGCAGTTACTCTTTAATTTTCAATTAAAAATTTTTCCTGCCAAAAATAATGAGTAATTGGGAAATAATAATATTTTACCGAACTTCACTCACAATCGTTTTTCGAAAGCAATGTTTTGTTTTTTTATTCAAATCTAAAAATTGGTTTTTGGATATCATAGCGTATTATAATTGTTTTAAATTTGAAATCAAATATAAACCATTGCATTCAAAAAAACCATTCTGACCGTAGTTTATTATAATATTAAAAAAAAAATTAAAAATCGGTACCCACTACTAATTTATTTGTTAATTACATTTGTTGTTTTCCTAGTATTTATCAAATATTTCTGTTATAAAATGTAGTTTTCCTTTACGTTTATTATAGATTTATAGGTGCAGCGACAGTAGTACTATAGCAGCCTGTAGACAACGGCAAAGTTTTTCTAGTTTTGGCCAGGTAAAAGATATGCAGTCGTCAAGTTGGAAAAGGTACGTAGGCAATCGTAATGTATCCTCGAAGACGATGGCGGCGGTTGAATGAGAGAAAATAATAATATTGTTAAAGCAAAAAGTAAGAATTTGGCATTAGGATAAGTTAAGATTAAATTTTCAAGAATATTAAAGTAATCAATGTATAAAGAATCAGAAGAATATGGGGGGAAGTAAACACAACTAATAATCAACTTTTTATGATTATTAATTTTGACAGAGACAAAACTAAGTTCTAGAGTTCTAACATAAACTTCAAGAAAAGAAGATATGTGTTTAATATTGACGGCTATTAGTACCACTCCTATCTCTGGTTAATAGGCTAGATAAAATAGATATATCACATCTATATACTGAATAACTAAATAAACCGAGTTCTAAATAATTTATATTATTAACTATTAAGTAACGTCTCAAAAAAAGCAAGTACACAAAAGTTAAAGAAATTAATATTAATTATTTTTGATAAATTAAACTTAGTATTTAGGCCTTTTACATTTTGGTAGTAGCCGGTAAAATTATATTTATTTAGTTTTTAGATTTGATAATTGAAGGGATCCTCTGATGTACTTTATAATCAAATCAGGTTCACCATTAAATGTACGAGGGAGAAGTTCTTTAATTATATGGAACATATAGTCCCGTTGAGATTTGGTTCTGTCGGAGAAGAAACGAAGATCTTTCCTTGAGTCATCTGATTTTAAAATCTTTTGAGATAAAAATTTTTCAAAAATGTCCTTTTGGTTAGGAAAACATAATTTTAGGGGTCTAGGTATAGATGCAATAGATGATGAAGGGCTCAAAGTTTGAGTCATTGGGAGATTCTGGTAAATTAATAAGCAAAATATTTTTTAGTCGGTTTTGTCTATTCATCATCTCAGAAATTATTTCATCGTTGACCATATCTTTAGATAAAGATGTACAAGAGTTAAAAATTTTAAGTTGGTCTTCAATGTTGTTAACTTTACTTTTTAACGAACCGCTAATAGAGGATAAAGTATCCACGCGAGTAGAAAATTCGTTGACTTTTTTAATGAGAGAAGTTAATTTATCATTTTGGTTATTAAAAATAGAAATAATTTTTTGATGAGATGTTTTGAGTTTGAGTAATACCTTAAAAATAAAGAAAGGCAACTAAATATACAGGTATGTAAAAATAAAAATATTATAGCGCCTTAAAATAAAAATAAGCAGCTAAAAGTGTAATGAGCAACAATGTTATCACGCGTTGAAGTTTAAAAAAAAAACCGCTGATATTATCTTTTGATAAGTGAACTGTTGAATTATAGAGTTGTAGAAAGCGAAAAATGATAACAGTAACTTGCCAGAAAAATAGAAATTTTGAGAGGTAGATATTAGCTTTAGATGTTTAAATCTTCAAACTGTAAACATGTACATTGATAGAGACTCAAAATTGAACAACTAGTAAAGAACATGGAAAAAAAAAACAAATAGAAATTTAATATTTATTAATAAAAGAGATTACACACAAATATTGTTATCACTATGCTATTTACTTACCTATAGGGTAATTTGTTTTATTAATTGGCACTATTCTTATTCCACCTCATTTTGATATTAATGATTATGATTATCATACTGAAACTGTCAATAATTTACAAATTGAATATGGTAATTCTAAAATTATTTTATCAGGTGATTATAATATTTCTGAATTACATCGGTTAGTTGTTGAGAATAAAATTATTTTACAAATTTAGAAACTAAATGCATTTAACATAGTTAATTGTATTGTACATAATCAACAACAATTCAATCTCATTAAAAATAGTGAGAACTGAGAATGTTTTACTAGATTTAATGTTATCAAATTCAAACAATATTGTAGTTTGTAATTGCTTATCTGTATCATCCAGCTTTCCTTGTCACTTTTCCTATTATTGTAAATTGTCTGCCCCTACGGCCCTACATTATAATGAATAATTATGAATATGATTTTTCCCATTGTAATTATAATGTTATTAAGTCACAAGTTGCTTCCTTAGATTGGCCGGTTGTATTCAAAAATGAATGTATAATATACTAATTATATAATATATAATGTGCTGTTATTATTCAAATGATTGATAATAATTGTACGAAGAAACAAGTGCGTATAAGAGTAAATATCCGTTTTAGATTAGCTCTTCATTGAGGGACTTAGTTTCTCGAAATCCTCAAAGAATTCCATGCTAACTTACTATGGCTTACTTAAAACAATTAGTAAGTGGCGGTAAGGAAATAGTTGATAGTATTGTACAATATTTTTCATGTGTTTATTTAGAATCGGTAATGGCCTCAGATACACACGATCCGTCTGGAATTTCACTATGTACCTTTAAACTTTTCTCAGTTAAACTTGTTTTTTTTCTTGGCTTTAAATGCTACTGATGTTCTAAATGAATTCGATATGACTACTTATAAATCTAGCCCAGGCTTAGACATGATTCCGTGTATTTTCTTTTTAAATTGCAAATTTGTATTAACTGTTCCGCTGTTATATCTATAAACTATATACTTATCTACTGGTTTTTTTCCATAGTTTTATATTAAACCATCTCGAAGGGTGGTAATTTAATTAGTATAACAAATTATCGCCCCATCTGTCTACTTCTATAATACCTAAAATGTTTGAATTAGCTTGAAAATTACTGGGAAAATAAAAAAAATACCACTTTATAGTTTATGTAGGTAGTATTCAATTTTACTCTATTTATTTAAAGACATTTTCTATCACATAGATTTTTACCCTAAAACTCCTACTTACTTCTTCTACCTAAATAAAAATGACTTCTTATAAGTAGATATCTACTAAATTTAATGAATTTGATATTAAAAGAGTTCTTTACTCCTAAAGTGATAAATAAAGATCGGACTAGAATCTAAAAATCTGAGTTAACATCTATATAATATAAACAGAGAATATAAAATGCAGGAATCCTGTTGAAAAGATTCAGGTTTTGATGTATAATCAAGGATAATATTGAAGAATTGTATCATATGAAAAAAATTGATTTTTTTTTTTTATTTATTATTTATTGTGTTTAATAAAATTTCGTGCTTAATTAATTTCTCATTGACATTTCTACATAAACTATGAAAGGGAACTGTATTCTTTTTAACTCGAAGGGATAATCAGTTGGGATTAATATTATTCTTGGGATGAAAACTACATTTAAACATCAAAATGTTCATTAGATAGGTGTTACATGAAACTAAAACGAAGTCTCTTTACGGCGTTCCCTTCTGAACCAAATTTTTCATACAGATCTCCATTGAGATAGACTTCAATAAATACTAAAAATAATTGTCCGGCTGCCAACAGCTTACATAAACCTCCATATGTATTAAATTGTAACATATCAGTAAAGTAGTCGGCCGAACTAGAATAATTATTTCCATCACCATCATGTGACATAATTGAAAAATCTACATAGGTCACTATCTTTTCACGCCACTCTTGGGCCTTGCCTTGAATGTCATATAACACGAAAGATCCCTAAACAGGCAAGCTCCGTCATCAATATTTGGAAAGATAGTGTGGAGCGTTATTGTGCCATTTATGTTCAATAATTCGAAAACCATATTAAATTTTACTTTTATTAATTAGTCAGAATGTAAAAAATGTTATTTTAATAGACATAAATATTTAGAAAGAACCGTACATAAAATATGTAAGTGTGTATAGTCACGGTAGCTGTACGTGTCAACGCAATGTATGACAAAAGTGTGCGAATTAAGGTACGAATGTCAATGGTGGTGTGCAAATTCTACATAATGTTAAACGCTATCTTTGAAAATATTGCGCATTTGCAACTCAATATACTGGCATAATATACACTATGCCACCGTGATTATATTAAAATTAAAAAAATTCCAGCCAACCCATTTCACATTTCGGGTTCAAACCCGGGGTGATCGTTAGTACACTAAATATTTTCGTTAGTGTTCATCTCCAAAAAAAGTCATTCATATTTTAGTCAGCTCCCCATATTTCAAATTTTGGGTCAAAAAAGGGTTATTTAAATTTCAATCAAATTGCTTGGATGATTTTATTATCTAGTAATATTATTTTGTGGTTTTGTATAGGATATTTTTATGAAATTTTAAGGGAAATAAAAATCCAACAATCTAAAATATTAAAATATATTTTAAAAGTAATTTAAAAATAGTCTGGTACCAATACTATATCATATTGATGTGTAATTACAATATTTGTAGAAAAAAAAAGTTTAAACATTTCTCATCTTAACAATTCGAAAACGGGTAAAATGCACATATCAAAAAATCGGTCACATAGGACGCTAGAGAATGTTGTTAGCTATCATTTGTTTCTTATTTCGTATTTATGTTTGTAGTAATGTACCTAAATAAATTGCTAATGCAAGTTTTTCATTGACAATTTTATGTGTAGCATCTTCTTAAGTAGTAAGTATTTGTAGTATAATTGTGTATTTTTATTACAAAATATACTTATTATTAAAGGTTTACAATCTAAAAATCTTAATTTTTACCTAATATTAAAATATATCGTACGTACGCATTTCGGTTAAATATGAAATTTCAACATTTCTATTATAGCGAGTAAAAATTCACATTTTCCCCGTCGAATTGCTTATTTTCCATTTTGATGTTTTGTAATACCAACCTACACTATATGGCTGTGTAAAAAAATGCACACCTTGATCATTGTAAGTACATTAGATGATCATTAGATACATTACAAGCTGTGTATCCTTAAATAATATTTTCAATGACAAATAAAAATTTTATATATATATATATATATATATATATATATACATATAAATGTATATAAAATATATAAAATCTGCTGGTACGCATTATATAATGGAATACCCTCCCCAAAGGGGATACATCCACTTCACCCGGATTGAGTTTGGACATAACCTAAAAGGTTTCCTGTATCTGAACTACCTACTCCATCCCACCTAACTTCTTGAACTGCAGTAATATCCAAAATGTATCGCTCAAGACACCAGATAATTGTTGTCAAAATTCAAGTCCTATACATTGAGCGCACATTCCATGTTTCAATAAGTATATCCGAAAGCTCTGTTGTCCGAGGCATGATTTGTTGTTGTTCCAAAATGTGTATGACAACTCCCATTAATAAAGGGTCCAACATAACTGGGGTTAACGGGTTCGTTAAACCCGTTACTCTAAAAATATTGGAGTACTCTTGCGGGTATTAAATTTGAAACTATATACAAAAATAAATTAATAATTGCATTCATATTATGTATAATTTATATTTATTATATTATAGTTTTCAAATGGAAAATGATTGGATATGGTCCAATTTGGCAATCTCCTCAAGAATGTCATAGTCTGAGCTGCTGAACATTTCCTCTTATAACTTGGAAATGTATTCTCTTTCTTACCTTGACCTCAAATAGTTTTATGATTACTATTAAGTCTCTACGTCATGGATGAAATTCAATGTAATATTGGTTTTAAAAATAAAAACCAGCCTTTGTGTGTACCCATTTGCTTCAAAAGCATGGAATGGAATGATTCCAAATAATTATTGGTGTGATGGTCTCACCAAACACAATAAACCTTTCTGGTTTGACTAATTCGATCCAATAACCCAAAATATAATTATTTAAAAAGCCTTTGACCACCATCATTAGGATCTCAGGAAATTTCCGTGCATATTGTACTATGGCATTGTATCCATGAAGTACACAAAAATCTGGACACAATGGATTATTTCTTGCTGCCGGCAAGTAAAGCCAAAATCTAAAAAAAAAAAACACAAGCTGCTACTGGATGTGTCTTGATCAAATTGAGGATATTGTTCATTTTCCTATGACAGTAGCGAACAATAGATTTAAATTCAGTATAACCAACATCATACTAATCTGCTGGTTGGAAACATTTGAGTAACCGCATTCATCAGTCCTTTTTCATAATCAGTGACAAATCGGATCTGATCATAATTTAGTGGCAAGATTTGACTGATTAATGTGAATAAAGCACAGTACAACTCTTCCGTCATACTACCCAAAAGAACATAGACCATTGGATACAGGTACTGTCATTCTAAAACACTACAGGAAGAGTCATGAAACATTTCAAATCTGTTGGGTGACTTGGGACAGTCTTAAAAGTTTCATCAACGCCAACCATAGTCGCATTATATAACTCTGGTTGGTATTTAGCTATTGCATCCCTATTTGCAAAAATAACAGCAACACCTATTCCGTTTACAAAAAGCTCTTGTTGGAAAAATCTTGAAGTTGGATTTTGAAGTGTACGAGAATAATTAGAATATTGTGGATCGTACAATATCATAGCTAGTTCATGGATACTTTTTGGAATCCTAGGATGTCTCGAACTTCTCATCCTGAATACTCTTCTGGCTGCTTGTCTTTGTGTATAATTACGAGCACCTTCCGGATGTCTGACCATTTTATATCTATCAGTGTAAGCCTTATATCTAACAGTGAATGGAATATAAATAAAACTTATCTTATTGTTATAGATGGGGTTCGCACAGACGCCGTAGTATTTGTTCGATCCAGCCCTTTTTCACTGATTGCATCTCTTAATAATGGCACATGTAAATCTACCTCATCAGACTGATGATTGTGCAGATTGCGTATTGTCAGTCTATTGTCCATCATGTCAACACTTATTGACGCTGAGCCATGACATATCGGATGTCTACGATTTTTTTGCCTCTCGCACACAAGTGAAATTGTATTCATGGAAGCCTCCCTTTTATAATATTTAAATCCCACATTATCCACATAAATGATAGAATTACGTTGAACACCAGGAAGCTTGATATACGTTTCTGGTAGTTCAATTTCCACTATTGGTTGTTCACGGTCATAATCATGATCTTATAATTGGAGTAGTTAATCAGTATCGGAAGGGTGCCCCGATCACAATGTCTGTCAGTCTCAAGGCACCCACGGGAGGGACGACGATCACAGCAAGTCTCTTGACAATTATTTATTTTATTTAAAGAAAATGTATATATATATATGTCCTGGAACACTTATATCATTTTAATTAATTAATTTTTACCTTTGAATGTTGTTTATAATATAGTAAGTATATTGCTTATATTTACCTTGTGTTTTATTACTCATTATTAAATTTTATATTTTATTACTCATTTGTAACTTGATGAATTAAAATTAAAACTAGTTTATTACCTTCTTAAATATTTGTCAAAACTAGGAGAAATGTTCATATTTTATATACCTACTGTTGTTATAATATATACCAATTTAATTATATATATTGTTATTTTTATAAAATATATATTTTGTAATTTGAAATCATTTGTTAAACTTATTTATAAAAAGTTTTTTCTAGTATTTTTATACCGACATTTTTGTTAATTTATTATTTTTGGACTTGTGTATTTTTCATGTTATAATAAATAATCTCTTATTATATATTTTTTCCTTTAATTGCCATATAAGGCTAATTAATTAATTGAATTAAATATGTATGATAATAGACCAACTTTCATCACCATAAACCTACATGTACTAGGTGGACCGAACATTTTATTTGTATTTCTTAAATACCTACTATATAGAAAGAATACCTTTAAAAAATACATGATATTTATTTTAAACAGTATCTAAACCAAAGACATCGAATAAAATAATTCAGTCGATACATTTTATAATTTTAAAATAGTCCTAGATTAGTACCACTTTTTATTGTTGGATAAAACGGATGAAAAAGTATTTTAACGGGATTATATAATTTCTAACATAATTTTTGAACGCCCAAATATGTCCATTATATCTATCTTATATTTAAATCTTAAGACCTAAGTTAAAAATTGCGATTGTGGTGAACGTTTAAAAAGTAAAAATCGAAACGTACATAACGGTCAATATAATATATGCTACGAACATATCGAACTACCCCCATATCATTGGCTATTATACATTGTTTTACATTACAAAATATGACTTTTCTTTATCTTAACAATGCACAGGCGGTTTTTTAATTAGTTGGGCTATGGGAAATTTCACGTTCTTTCTTTTCATATATCACATGACCTGAGTCACCTTTCAGATCATATCCAAAGTAAGTCAGCAACTAGAGGTGTTTCTGTGTTATCATGATTTCGTTATAAAAATAACATGTAGTAGTTCATGCTTATAGCATTACCACACTGATGAGCCTCATGGTACCTTACTATAATATAGTTAATATTACTTTACTATCAAAAAATCTATACTGTTAAAAACAGGTGGATTATTATAACAATATTTTCAGATTGGGGTGTTTTAACTTTTAGATACCCCACATCAGAGCCGTAGCAACTGAATATTGCGCGCAGGGCAAATCTCCATATTGCGCCCATTTTGTTTAAAAACAAAATGTTATTTTAAATTGTTTATTTTAACTATGGTAATATATATAGTAACTTTAAATACTCTAAACTGATTTCTTTAATAAATATCTCTATTCATTATTTACAAAAAACCATGATTAATTATATAGGTAATATATATCTTAGTGTTCTATTATACTTAAAAATAAATTATATACAAAAATCGAAAAATGACCTGTACAAATTTTCTAATCAAATTTGATTCAAAAAAATGGATATAAAATATAAATCAACCGATTAAATCAAGTCTTCTGGTCAAAAATTTGTTCACAGAATAAAAAAAAAAAAACAATAATTATAAAAATCATTCTAATAAACTAGCTTTCTCACTCCATTTAGAATCTAAAAGATCAGTAGGTAGTAATAACAATAGGCTTTTGGGGTTTTTTTTAATAATGTCCTAACAATATTTTCACATCTATGAAAAGTTGAATAGAAAGTTCAATAGTTTTACAGGAAAATGGTTATAAATATTTCAAGGCGGTTTGTATAGGCAATTTCCAATTTTTGTAACTATTTTTCAGCGAACTGTTGCGAAAAAGTAGTGTGAACTAATCTAAACAATAACTCTATCTGACTTGTTTGTTTGTCCAGGTCTACTTTATTTAATCAATTTTAAAATTAATTCCTTTAACATCAGAAATACTGACCTTTTTTATCCTGTATATTATCACAAAAACTACATGTTAAAATGTTCTGCTAATCTGTTAATGATTGCAGGAAATAGTTATACTTTTGATTTTAATTAGTTAATTTTTTTTTTATATTGTGTTACACCAGTTTATTTTACTGCACTTTATTCATTTACTTAATAGTTTTATAGTTAATATCCATAATGGTTTTTGTATATTTCTCATTGTGTACCAGACCTATTTTATATTATATTAATTTAAACCATTTCGTATAAGGACTACGTCCGTTCTATTATTATAAATAAATAAATAAACGAATACGTTTCTATTTTATACCCACAACTTTGTATTCGAAAAACTTTATGCGAGAAAGTTGGCGATTTAGGTATACAATACTTATTTAATGCCTTAAAATAGTATGAATACGCAACCAAGTGTGTATAATATTTAATAATGATAAGAATATAGAAAGTGATAAGAGAGGAACTGTTATTTTGTACATTTAAATTATGAGACCACTTTTAAATTTTTTTGAACTTACACATTTATTTATTAATTTCTATTCATTAGTGAAAACTATTCATTATAATTTTTTTTTTTTTTTATTTCTCTATAATAATCTACATATTATATTCATTATTGTGCAATACATTTACAACACCATGCTGTTCACTTCCAAAACAGTTGCTTAATTTTCAATAAAGGTAGGTATCTAATTTCTATTTGTAGATAGGTACTGCTACCAAAGATACAGATAAGTCAAGTCTCTAAATGATGAATTTGAAGAGAAAATAATGACTTATCACAAAAGTCTGTAGAAGGATGTACATTTTGAAGCAGCCTGTAACATATTTTGTAAGAAATATATACCAGATTATATTTTAATTTATTAGGTATAGTAATGAAGAATTCTATGTTGTAGACAAGAAATATTACTTAATTACTAAATATTATTAAATTATTACAGAAAATAATCTATCTAGTTATATAATTATTCAACCTTGGTTCTGAATAATGTCAAGTTAAATTTTTGAGCAATAAACACTCATAACTGGAAAGGGTGAGATGAAAAATTTTAATTTACATTTAATGTACACATTCTTCAATACTTGTATACATATTATAGTGTATATTTTAGATGTGATTGACATTATGATGAATTTTAAACTTCTAATGAAAAATTAACATTTAAAATTATAATTATTTCATATAGCTAATAAACAAACTAAATAAACTGAATAGAAATATACAATACTCAATGATTCATAGTCGAATAGTTGGAATGAAAATCTTCTTGTCAAATCAATTGATAATTGTCCCCATGCAAACAAAGTAATAATAATCATTTTTAGTCGCAACAAGTATTTTGTTTAAGAGAGTATGAAGTGTTTCTTATATCAATTTATTCTTTATATTTATATGTATTTAATTGTATTATCTACCTATATTGTTTAACATATTTACAAAGTTAATAATTAATAA
>JAIPRL010003158.1:0-49892 GCA_025469235.1 Pemphigus obesinymphae | reverse complement strand
TTAAGTCTAAGTAAAGAAGGATTCCACATTTTTCCATTTCTTTTTATCGTTTTTCGACAAATTAGTTTCAATTTTTTTTTCCTAGGTTCGATATTCGAACTGAACTATTTTGTGTTTAGTTCGGTTCGAATATTTCCAATTTTGAGTTCGATTTTCGAAACGAACCGAACACCCCGGGTTCGGTTCGGTTCGGTTCGAAAATCGAACAGTTCGTAACATCACTATATGCGATATATTGCGAAGCGGGTTTTATAGTATTATTTTGATATCAAACGTCGACGGATATAATCATTAGTGAAACCCTGATCATGCAGTAAAAAATATATAATCGTTTTTTGTCGATTTCTGATTACCTACCATATGGGATATCTATTATAACTATATTAATATATATATAGTATTATTATCATTAATTTTCCAATACTATTACGGTTTTCAGATGTATAATCGAAAACGATAACCATTTTTTAATCATTTATAGACACGAATATTATTAGTTTCGGCGTATTAACAAATGAAAATTCTCCCAACTATTTTTGGATCAGCCACCCTAGTCGTATACTTCCACTTCTCGATCTCCCGTATCATCTTCACATACACCCGTCCACCCGCCTGATATCATTTTCCGTCTTTATTTCCCCTCTTTCCTTCAACGTGCAGCATTCCCTTTACTATAATCTTACTGCCTCTGTTCATTCCCTCCTTAGAAAATTCCCGAGCTATCCCAAACTATTTCCTCTCATTGTGTCTTCTACTACACATCTTAATATCTAATATTAGTTTCCTATTTTGACTTTCCTAGTCACTTGACACATATCAACCGTAATATTCTTATCTCTGCTAAAATTTTCCTCTGTTCCATGTTTCTATATCTACTGCCTAACACTCTGATCCGTACATCATTGCAGGTATCACCAAAGTCTTATAAAATTTACATTTTTAAATTTTGGATTTCTTTTTCAAGCACAAAAAACATTAGTTTTTATCATCCACATTTAATCTCGTGTTTCATATTATCTGTTTCGAAACTACCCTACTTCTGCAGAATGAATTCTAAGCACACGAAGCTCTCAAACTTATCCACTTAATCACTACATAATATCAACATCACTTATCTTTCCCTAATGAATCCTTGTTCTCTTTCCCCAAAGTTATACTACATAATATATCGTGTTTTACCTATATTAATCCTTAATCTAAACTTTCATAAAATTTTGGAAAATGGGAAATTAAATTAAAATCAAGGGCGAAGTGGATTATTCTGGTTATTAATAATAAACTTTGAAATTCTTTCATTTTGTAGTAACAATAATTTAATTTTTAAAAATTAATTTTCATCTGAAACATTTTTTTTCTGTATATATCGTATATAGGTATAAATAATATTGTAGAAACATCATTTTATGATCGTATGTACACAATGGCACACTATTTATTTATTTTTTTCATTTTTTTTGATGAGATTATAAATATTACTTGTGAAAAATGAAAATTTGTAATGTAAAAAAATTTACAACTGAAAATAAAATATATAACACAGTACTAGAGGTATGTAATTCCACGGGTGTAAGGAAACAGCGAGATTACAATATAATATTTATTTTTTCCCGAATAATTCTCGTCAAATTTATATCATTATAAATTGATAAGCAAATGCTATTCACGTAAAACTAAACCGTATATTACTATAATAAATCTACTTGTAGTATGAACATAAAATGAAAACTAAACAGTAATCAAGAGGACGCCACACATGCGATTTTTTTTTCACAGGGGGTTTTGTATAGGCAATTTTTATGAAATTAAAAAAAAAATGTTATTTAAACAAATTAAGAATACAAATACCGTGTAACATTAAAAGATCGTGTAAACAAAATTGTACCAATATTACAAAGATAAGAAGTTAAACTATGTTTTAAAAATCGTATTGACAAATTAAGAATACAGCATATCAAAAAGGCCTTTTTGGTAAATATTCAATTGTACAAAATGTAAAACATTTTTTTTTTTTTAAAAACGAAATTTTTTTTTATTATTTAAACGATATATAATTTATGTCTTTCTGACGTTTTGTAGACTAAGTAGCTTTGAATTACAAAAGTACCTACTATTTCCTATAAAAATTTGTTCATGTAACGTTCTTTTAATAATTTTGTTAGAACAAATAAGATAATAGTTTTTTATATTAGGTATGCATTTATATTTTTATTATTTATATTATTACATGTAATAAAATAGTGAAAACCGATTATAATATTAATTATAGTGTATGTTATGGAATAAAAATACTGACAGTTATTTCACTGTTTGTATACAAACAAAAATGTCTAACAAAAATATTTGTTATTATTTAATCGTAAAATTTTATATATTTATTGTATAACATGTCAACTACATGATTTGCTATGTGACCGAAATAAATATTACGAATACGAATCATTATAATATCGAATTAGTTCAACTTACAATTATTATAATTTCGGTGTTATGTAAATATGATGATGAAAGTTGAATCTAAAAACAAATTTGTTTGTACTTAAGTAATAGAAATTTCTGCAGACAAAAGTATGACAGTAAAAAAAAATATATATATATAGTGTAGAAAAGTCGTTAGTAATAAAATCGTATAAAATAGAAATGTTTTTTTTTCCAAAAATTTTTTATACATGGATATATCGAGGTGATTATAAATATCTTTTTTTATTTTTTAAAAAAAAATTCAAAGAATTTTACATTCTTGTATTACGAAATATATTCAAAGTATATTAATCTCGTTTCTTCGGGGAAATCGCTCAGTTTTAAATTACAAAACGTTTGAAAATTCCAAAGTCCTTACACTGAAATAATTAAACAAGGATGTATAAAAGTCTGTTAATTATTCATCCTTGTATTTTTACGGGATTATATTGAAATTTTATAGAGTACGTTAAAAAATCCAAAAGTTAAAATAATACCGAGATTCGTTTATAGAGTGAAAATTTCGGCTTTTAATTCAAAATAAATTTCGATTTCACGAATAATCCATTTCAATCCAATATAGTCTTTGTTAAATGTTTATTTATTTTTTTTTTAATGATCCGAGTTAGTATAGTTATATCATGTGAGTCTGCGTATGGTTTAACTATAACATTTAATAGGCGGACTCTGTGTATTCCTATTCAACTATAACGGGAAAACGTAAAATTACATGGATATTCCAGTCATAATTTTAATATGTAATTTTATTTTGTAAATTGTAACTCTTATTATAATATATAATATATATATATACATCATAAAAGCTTCTTGTTAATTCCAGTACCTTTGTTTTTCAACCATCGAAACTTGAGAAGTTTTTAAGTTTACTTCTTTTAAATAGGTTACAAAAGGTCTTTGTAAATCTTTTGAATGCGTTTATACCTATATTAAAGTAAGACCCATTCTAAACGGAATCGTGACGACCCGACATTTTATTCCTGTAATGTCTGTATTTTTTTCGCCAAGATCTCCGAGGTTACATTCTCAAGTCGATTTCTTTCGTAAAATTATAAAAAAATGTATTCACATTAGCCAAAGATTTCACACTACTTATTACGCATTTTTAAAAACCTGACTGTGCTATTTTGCACCTATTTTACCAAGATTTATGAAAATTAAAAAAATAATGTTGGTCATGATTATTACACAACTATTATGGTATTTAAGTCACTTTAATCGTGAACTTTACCGGTATCTATTTTTTAAAAAATTTAAATAAAATCATAGATGGTTTACAAATATATGAAGTTCTGTTTTATTTAAATCGCGTAAACAAAGAATGGCATTGAACATTTTTAAGTACACAGTATAATATGATATATACACATTTTTAAATTTGAAAAACTACTCTATTATAGTGGAAAACTATTGATTATTAAAACGATGGGTGTATAAAAATTAATATATTTAATTAAGTGTAAGAATTTTAGATAAATCAAATAGACGAATATGTGTCAGAAGATATGTACATGTAAGCACCTATATATATATATATATATATATTATGATCTGGTATTTTGGAAAGTTTAAAAATAACCGTCCGCCAGATATTTAAATAATTATATACAGTTCATTAAACAAAATATCTATACTTATGTAGTTTATAAATTATTCAATAATTTCAAAACTATATCTGTATTCGACGTTTACAGATAAGTTTGCATAAAACGTAAATAAAAGTATAAAAAAAAGTTGAAAGTACAACGAAAATTTTCTATTACATTAAATTCGTTGAACGAATTGTACTTATTCATAACTTTTATAACTTAGGTTACCTATTGATATATTTTTTTTAATAAACTTGTATTTTAAAAATGATATATTATTTTGTATGTATGCGGTAGAAGTCCGTGACTACGACCTTTTTATTTTATATTTTATCATTTCCCCTAAACTTATAAACAATTTCCGTCATAAATGGTAGTTTTCCTTTACTATGGCTTTTAACCCATAGTAAAAACTACTGGAAGAATCGAAAAATAACACGTTTAAAGAGTACTAACTAGAACCAATTTACTGTCAAAAAAAGTGTTTTACTCCAAAACTCTTGCTTGACTTCTTCTACATGAAAAAAAGTATAGAGGCATATATAAAAATAATGATAACAACATAGCTAGAATAATGCACATTTAACCTTATACTAGATTTTTAGTTCTTGAAATCTAAAATTAACTCTTGTCACTTTAATATCTCAAAATGTAAAATTGCTATAAAAGGCACAAAGTTAAGAAAATTTTTTCGAAAATTTTCTATACATTAATTTTATACTTGCATACATTTTTGGTGAAAATGTCGAGTATATAAGATCATTTTTTACGAAATTACGAAGAAAATACAATAGGCGATTTTTCCGAAATCGTGTTTGTTTCTTGGTAGTTTTTCCGTAGGTACGTGTTAAAAACAAAAAAAAAAAAAAAAAACTATTAGAAAATCAAAAATGACTTTCTACAAAAAGTACCAACTAATGATATTTTCTACCGGAAAACGGGTAAATACCAAAAAAAGTACGACAACATTGTGAAACATTCCTCACATTACTCGCTTTGCATAAAATTTAAATAGAGAATAATTATGAACTAGAAATGTTAATGAAGTCATAACGTAACTAATACAAGTACTATAATATGTTTATGTTTACATATTTCGAAAATTGTTCTAACTCGTTGTATTTAACGATTGGATTGTTATATTAAGTCGAAACGGTATAAGTTTATTATGAATGCATTTAATGAATTATCGTGTTTGTGTAAACAACAATATTGCACATAAATCACAAACATATATAAACGTACCGATGTGATACCTGTTCATAATAATCATATGGAAAATTTAAATCGGTCGATAACACAATCGCGTCCATAATAAATCTAATATTGCCGCGATGCCGTTTAGGTTAGAACATAAAACAATGGAACGAGTAATAAAAAAAAAATAAAAAATGAAGTATAATCGTTAAGTCGTTAGATCGAAATGAAATTAACGGATCGAGTGGAATTGAATAGATTCGCATTTTAATAAACGGCGTGTCGTTTAGGCTATATAGTTTTTTTTTTTTCCAAAAATAATAATAATAATGCGCGACGGGATCGGAACATAAAACTCGGCGAATATAAAACCTATAAAAATTCGGATAAATTCCACCGGCCGACACGTTGTTCGCCGTTGAACGTGATTTTATCTTACACGACCGACGCTATGAGGCTTACCGGATTGATAAAAATATTACGTTGTGGTACACTTCCGACAATACAGGTGTTCGTTAGTGTTACGATAGTTTCCAAATGTGACGAAAATCATCACACTCCCTCGTGTCCACAACAATACCGGTAAAATAAATATTATTTTGTCATTATTCAAGTCGCTCGGTCATTTTTACGATGTTATTGTTTTTGCGACGAACCGCCTTATACAATAATACGATACTTTATTGTACCTATACATTGAACAATCATATGAAAAACAAAAAAAAAAAACGATAGGAATTAATGTATTTACGCGAACCTTTGGAAGGCTTTTGATACCGTATAATTGAGGATTGCTTATTTGTATATAAAACTTAAAAAAAGGAAATCGTAAACATTACAGACTCAACAGATTAGAATTCTAAATTAATTTTCAAACAAAATTTTATAGTGACATCTGTGAAGGATTTACAAAAGTCCGATGTCTTATGGAAGGGTATTGTGTCTCCTTTCTTTTTTTTTATTTACGATAGTGCACTGAACCATATATATCTGTAATTTCAATAAAAATATAGATTAGTTTAATAATATATGGTTGTTAATATACGTCCAAAAAAGTTTTTGTTGATTTAGAAATAAAATATTTATTAATTTAACAGTAAAATAACAAAACGTATTATTGGTTTAACAATATCTCTTATCAAATGTCTTGGGTAAAATTGTCCAATTCAATACAAATTTATTTCAATTAACAAATATTTTTTTCATTCAATTATAAATATTTTGTGTGTATTTCTTTCTTTCTTCGTCGTAGAACAAACGCTCATTTGTTAATCAATATAGTCAATTTAATCAGAATGTTTTTTTCAATTTCATAACATATTTTATTATAGTAATAAAATCTGTATTAATTTATAACTTATATATTTTGTGAAATTTACAAAATGAATTTGTTATTATAAACAAATTTTTTATTAATTTAACAATATATACATTAAAATAATAAAAATTTTATTATTTCGACAAATATTCGTTTGTTAATATTTGGTTATTGCATATTGTTAATTCTGCCAATGATATTTGGTTCAGTGTGGTGGCTTTTATTAAATCATACAAATATTGAAATACCTTACTTTGGCCGACTGTTTGAAACTATACCTAAATACATGTCGATTAAATCTTTATTTTTGCAACAGGATTTAGATACGGTTTTCCGGTACGGGATACTAGAAATCATATGTTCTTAAATGCATTTTAAATGTTTTAATATTATTATTTTCACGTAAAATACGTTTCATTATAGTGATGACAATAAACTTCTAAAATTTACACCAAAGATTTGTGTGGATTTATGAAACGTGTACCAGAATTACATAAAATTGTTGTATATTGTATATTATTAGTCCGTTCTACTATCTGGAATATGGATCGATGATTTGAAATCCAATACGATTGGATCTAGTGATTAAACTTGAAAACGGATCGGAATATCTGGGCCACACAGTCGAATACGTTAGAACCAATTACAAAGTAAATGTTTCAAAACATTATTAAATTCACCATCGTTAGCTAGTTGAATGATCTTTCGTGCGGTTTGTGGTCTATGGTTTTGTGTTTAAATCTACAAGCGCAAATATTTACCGTCCAGAATTTTCGGATAAAGTGAAATTCAGTGTACTTACCCAAGTGCATTGAGCTTTATCTAGATAATTTTCTTAGGTAATTTTTTACTTATATTTCATTAGATCTAAATATATAATGACATGTTATTTGAACAATTATCTTGGGTAAAAATGTCACCAATCTCATTAAACTTATTATGAGTACATATCTTTTATCTTTATTTAATGTTCTTTATTTCAATCGATTATCTATCTGTATCAATCAATATATTATGCAGGTATTATCATTGTTTTTTTTTAATATTTTGATAAAATTGTAGTTTCTATATTGTACTCATTTCGACATGCAGTGCAATTTTATTTTGTCAGACGCAGTGTAATATTGTACTTTTCGATTGTTTTATTTAATTTGCTGATTTCGTGTTTTTCGTCAAGTTTCAAAAAAAAAAAAAACCTATCATTACAACGATTATCTTAATATTCATTAATGGCAAGTATAAATCGACAAAAGTAACGATTTCATAAGCTACGCGTGTACGTGAGTCATTAAAAGAAGATTAAATATTATTGAACACAATATCACATTGCAGATTACGTCGATTACGTCAAATAGTGCAATTCGGGGTTAACAAACGACATTTTTCAGTTGATAAACGTGCTTTGATCGGTGAAACTCGATACGGCGTAGATTTATCGTTTTTATTCTCACACTGATTGAGGTATGACTATTCAAAGGTGTATACATTGTGTCGTATAAAGCCTAAATCCCACTACACCGAATCGCGTCTTTTTTTTTTTTTTTACCGTCATCTGATTGGATTAACCATGCGGTTAGATAAGGTTTTTAACTCAAATACCT
The DNA here is from genome assembly GCA_025469235.1 of Pemphigus obesinymphae. Taxonomy (NCBI): domain Eukaryota; kingdom Metazoa; phylum Arthropoda; class Insecta; order Hemiptera; family Aphididae; genus Pemphigus; species Pemphigus obesinymphae. Next base: position 41,712 of record JAIPRL010003158.1, on the reverse strand, counting down.
TAATGTTACCAAATATACCGCAATATATCCAACTTTTTAACGTATGATTACCTTTAAATGTCTGTATTCCGTGGTTATTGTTTTCTCATCTCCGCGAACATACCGGTCAAACAATCGAGTTCCACCTAACCATCGCCCGAACTCACTGCTAAATACGATTACAAAAATCTTTAAAACTCTACTACTAATACGATTGAAAAAAGCCACAGCCTTTCTAATTAGACCTGAACAATATACCTTCATAAAAGGACACTCGACCGCTATTCAATTATCGGGCCACATTGATGAATTAGTCGAATCAGCCAATAAGAAAGAGCGCACGGCGGCAGTCTTCATCGATTTCGAGGAGGATTTCTACAAAGTGTAGCATCTTGGCTTAATGGCAAAAATGATCCAACTAAATGTCCCCGCCCCAGAGAATTTACAAACATAATTTTATCCTTCGTAGATAATAGATCTTTCTGTGTATGCTGTGAAACCTCAATATCAAACCCACACAAGATATCTGCTGGAGTACCACAAGGCTCTTGCCTCTCATCTTTACTTTCTAATCTGTACATTAATGTCATACCATCCTCCCCAAGAACTAAAATCAACCTATTCGCCGACGACACTGTGTATTTTTGCTTTAGCATGAGCAAATACCACGGTTCAAAACTTCTCCAAAATCAACCAGTTCAAACATAGTAATGGTTCCAAGGCTGGAAAATGTCCATAAATCCAGCTAAAATGGTCGCCATTCTTTTTGGAGTCAAACTCCCCTTATGTATGCTTCCATTACAAATATATGGCCAGGAGGTTCAGCGTACTGAGAAACTCAGTCAAATACCTGGGTATCCGACTTGACCCAAAATTAAAATTTGTCAAACATACTAACGAAACCTCATAAGGCACATCGTATCCGAACTGCATTATACACCATGCTAAGTAATCATAGCCCTCTGTAAACTAGGTTAAAACTTACAATATTCAAAATGTATATTTTATCAATATTAACCAACGAGGACCCTGCATGGGGTGTCCTCTTTACTGTCCGCCAATGGAAACGACTTAATGCAGGCCAAAACATTTCCTTGCGCATCATAACGGGTACTCCGTTATTTTTGAAGAAACTCAGTACTCCACATCAGCTCCAGTTTAAAAGATTTAAAATACATAGTAATCTCATCAGCTTACAACATGTTCTACAAGACCACCACCTGACCATTTTCTTACCTTAAATCTTTTGATTTAGCGAACGCAACAGTCAATTGGATACGAAGGAAGCCAGTTGGAAGTCCACTATAATATGTACAACGCCATACACACATTATACTTCAAAGTATGAGATCTAGTCCCGGAACGGTCGGAAAAATCTCTTTCTGTCCATCATTGCCATGCAATGAAAACGGAAAAACACATCATAATATTAATATTATAATGCTAAGTAAAAATTATAACATTAGTAAAAGTATTTAAAATGATAGATCACTCGATTTTAAGTATGGTAAAATTTAATAATAATACGGTCGCCAATGTCCTAAATAAACTGAAGGGATATACCTATGTCCAAGTACATACCATCTTTGGGGAGACTCGGAGAGTTGGTATTTTTAATTACATGCATTCTAAGTTATTCTAATAAATTTTATAATATTTCCAACGTTCTCGGTGTTTCGGAGATACTTTTAACGGACGTATCAATTAAAAAATTCTCAATATTCATTATGTGCGAATAGCGTAAAATCAAAGACATTATCAAAGTAACAACTAACAAATAGCCTTTTCCGTTTATAGCATCGTGAAAACGTTTTTTTGGTCTTAATAAACGCACGCACATTAACCCAAATACCGTATAAAAATTTTATTTTGTTTATTCTTGGAGAAAATTTCGCACAATGATGGTCAAACGTTTATTTCCCTCCATAAAATGTATTAAATACATTTTGTATATTGGTATATGAAAGTCCACAATATATACTTAACGAACACCCGATTCTTTGTTAATCGAAATAGATATTTTGACCACGTTCGAAACAACAACGCCCAAATACCGATAAAAGTACCGAAACAACAACAAAAACGTTTTAGTACGCAGAAAACCTCTAAATGACTGTCAAGCGTAGTATAATACAATATTCCACTGGTATCGGTTTAACATTTATTTTAAATTATTATAAAGTATAGTCAGGAAAAAAAAAAAGTATAATAAATTACTGTAAAATACGAGTACAATGTGAACTACGGTGCTGCACGCACATAATCGCATTAACCGTATACAAAAGTTCGGTGATAAATGATTGGCAACGAGACCATATTATAAACTATACCGATACCTAACCGCGGTACATCCGGTATTTTATATCCTATGATAATCCATAACATTTTCTTTTGAAAATTCGTCAATGAACTTGGTATATATCGCTTTTCTACTCTGAGCGGTGGTAGTAAGGAATGAATTATCGGTTTTACAATGTGTTTTTTTTTTTGTCGTACATATACACTTTTCGGGTGAAAGGAAACGAGTAGAAGTTTACGGAGAGAGAATTCATTTTAGTTACTACGTTAAAGATGTAATTTTTCGATTATACTTGAAGTACTTTTCTTAAACGTAAAATGAAAAACTTCCGAAATGACCGAATATTGTTAAGAATCGAAAAATAACTATATCAGAGAATTGAAATTTGCGCTAAATATTTACTGTAGTACATAATATTATTGTCGTGATGAAACTTTCCAAAAATTTTTGACTATTTATATTGAAAATTCATAAATAATTTGTTTTGGGTAGAAGAAGTAAAGTGACACATATATTTTTTATCGAACTATTTATTCTAGTTGGTAATTTACAGAAGTAAATTTTTCAGTAGTTATCTTAAACGTAAAGAAAAACCACCAAAATAACAGTATTTTTATATATCGAAATATAATATTTTATTACGATCTTTGATCGGAACAGTATATCAAGTGTAATGAATAATGAATGATTCATTTTTGTTTTCAGATTTATTTCAAAGAACACATTACTAAACTATCTTGCTCGAAAGACAATGAACGATGAATTGCCTTTCATTATCATTATCTGCAGCGCTATATTATAATTTTTATAATATAATATTATATACTATATAAAATGTATGTGCCTATAATATTTACGTCTATTGCTAATACACGCATCGTAATTTGTAGAATATAAATTAAAAAATTATGTAAAGTATGCAAAAATGGATTTTCATTTTATGGTTTTCTACTCTATCAGTAAAATTTGAGTATAATATAATAAATCATATGGTATGGTTTACATAACCATGGTATTCAGCACAATGGTCATTGTGTTTAAAGTCCTTAACCCATATAAACGAATTTTGGTAGTTTACTGGAACTTTTTATGGTGAAATACATTAGATTCTATCAAATATTATATATTCTATTGAATAGAGAACTATCCAAATATTTTTAAGTACAATACAAATATTTGTACTCCTTAAATTAATCTCTCATAACATTCTCATTAGTGCCATCTATCTTCCTCTTGATGCTCCTCTGTCAGTATTTGAACTTCACACCTCTTCTGTCAAGCAACTAGAATCTTCTTTTAATTCTTCCTCTACGTTATTATTTGGAGATTTTAACATTTCTCGTGTAATTTGGGACAACATTCGACTAGACTTTACTATCTCTGAGGATCTGTCTGCTACTTCGTCCCTCTCTATCGATTCAATATCCTTGCTCAATTTTTTTCAGCTGTATGATGTAATAAATAGTCACGGTGGGCTTATATCTTATATCGTTTACTAAGTAAACAAAATCAAAATATAATTTGTGATAATAAAGATTTAGCTAATGAATTAAATAACTTTTTTACAACATAAAATATTGCAAACAAAATTAATTCACATACACCAGCTTATAATAATATGAAATTTGTTTACAAGGATAATCTAAATTAAATTTTTCTAAAACCTATATATAAAGATGAAATTAAAAAATATACTATTAACAGTATATAAAGCGCTTCATTTTATAATTATGGGCTAACAAATTTTGTTTTAAAACATATAATCTATTATTTAGTTAACCCTCTGAAATATATATTTAATTTATCAATTATTTCTGGAATTTTCTTACACATTCTTAAAGAAATTATGATAATACCACTTTATAAACAGGGAAATAAAAATATTTGTTCAAATTATCGTCCGATATCATTTACATATACTTTATCTAAAGTACTGGAATAATGTATAAAAATACGATTATATGAATTTCTTGAAAAATCGGGTATTTTCTCTGAAAAACAATTTGGTTTTAGAAAAATAAAGATACTTCTAAGGCATTACAAAATATTGTTGGTCCTATTCACAAAAAAGTTAGATGCGGGTAATTTAGTACTTGGAATTTTTTTAGATGTAAAAAAGCGTTTGATTCTGTAGACCATAATTTGTTATTAAAAAAATTAGATGCGTATGGCATTTGTGGAGAAGTAAATAATCTTATAAAAAGTTTTCTAACAATTCGTATCCAACGAGTTGAAATAAATAAGGTCTAAAACAGTTATAATATATTTTAGTACGGTGTTCCACAAGGAACTGTACTTGGTCTATTACTCTTCATTGTATGTATCAATGACTTACTTGAAATGAAATGTGAAGGTTCGATTTTTAGTTTTGCTGATGATACCACTATATTAATTAATAATAATAATAAAACTAAATTAATTTCTAAAGCAAATCGAATTATTTTAAATGTTAATAAATGGTTTAATTCAAACTTTCTCGAAATTAATTACTTTAAATCTTGTTGTGTTCCTTTCTCAATTTCTAAAATGAAAAAATTTCAAATAAATGATGAGATAAGAATACATGATATTAATTGCCTTAAAATGAAATCCTTAAACTATAATATTAAGAATTGTAACTGTGTTCATATTAGGTCTGTTAACTCTGTTAAATACCTTGGTATGACTATTGATCAATTTTTAAAATGGAAAAATTGTCAAAAAGTCAGAAGTCTGTTCTATAAATTCAAAAGTCTAAACAATATTTTATTTCCTAACACTATGCGAATGGTTTATTGTACATTTGGTCAGTTAATTTTCTCACATGAAATAGCTACTTGAGAGGAGCATATGATACACACTTAAATTAACATAAATCCACAATTAATTCACTACTTAAAATCGTTTTTAAAAAACCTTTTCGATCTAATATCGATATAATTTTGAATACATATAATTTACTAAATCTTATGCAGTTACATGCAAAAGAAATTGTATGTCATTTGTATTATTATATTCATAAAGGCTTTAAATTTAATCATGATTATAATACACGTCAAATTGACAATGTTTTCAGAATTTTTAAATGTGATATGGAATTCGGTAAAATAAATCCTTATAATATTGGTTGAAAGCTCTGTCATTCTTCGTGTATTGATATAAATAATTTCTATACCTTCAATGTATATAAGAAATATATCAATTATAAAATAAAAATCTCACTTTTTTTGAAAAAACTTATCATTATTTTTCATGTACATAAAGCATTAACTATAATCGTAAATTTATTAATCCATGATATTTTGTCTTGTGGTTAATATTTTTATTTTTATTTTTTCTCTTTTCCTTTTGTAACATATATTGTTATTTCTCGCTTATATTTTATGTATTTTATTTAAGATCATTGTAAACGATATGAACTCTTGTCTCCTCCACAAGTTTCAGGCTTTTAGAGACTTTTTTCTATTTTATTTAATATTATAAATTGTATTTTATTTTTTGTATTTTGAAATAATAATAATAATAAATATCAATATCATATCATATCATATAATATATTTTGTAATGAACCAAATATATGTTTGGGTTCCTCGTAATCGTGCGCCAGTCTAACCCACATTTTTATAACTGTCATTTCTTTCGTGATTTCAAGCCAGGTGATTATACTTCCATGTCTCGCTATTTGTGTTTGTTTACCATTTCAAACTATTTAATCGTGGAAGCCATTGTGGTATTTTATGATGCTCTCATCACCGCTATCCATAAATTTGCTATTTTTAAAATGTTTTTCCCACTAAGTTTACTAGATTTATATGAAGAAAAAATGCAATATTTTTAAACGTTTCAAGCACAATTCGGATTATCTGCAGGATTTCTCTGAACTCGGGGCCAAATGCAAAAACCGATCTGTTATCTGATTACATAGCTTACATAATGAACATGTATTATTTTATTTCTAGTATTTAAGCTATAATATATATTTCGTTCTACTGTATATGACTTTATAATTGTGTGTATTTTCTCTATAAAGGCAATGTTAAGCTTTCTGGTCGGGCATTAGTTAAATAAATTAATATATATATATATATATATATATATATATATGTGTGTGGGCGAAAATCGAATGATGAGTGTAACGGAAGAATGAACTTTAAAAACTTTACAAGAATATACTTGTGTCATGACTTGATAGGATTAAAATTTAAGAGATAGCTCAGGTGTGTTCTTAATAGTGTGGATAATGAGATAAAATATATTCAAAACGTGGTTTGGGCGTATTACGAGAAGAGAGTAGGTACTTACTCAATGATGAATAAGACTGAAATGTCGGGCTGCACAAACAACCAATATAGCTAGTTCACCAAATAGATAACTTGCTCGTTGGTCCAACAAACATTTGTCCGGTTACACAGACGACTATATTTTAATTTGATTCAATTTAATAATATATTATGTACATGTGTATGTGCTATACACTTTGTTATTTGAAACAATTTAAAGAATCTTAGAATTTTATTGGATCGAACCATATATAGCTCGGTCACACTGTCTCGTGGACTCTTTAATGTTTGAATATGACTGCTAACCGCGGAGTAATATATAATTTTTTTTTGTTTTTTTTTTTTTTTTTTTTTTTTTTGTAATCCATAGCAATTCGTCCGAGAAAAACGAGGAAATTATTCATTTCTATTACATTTTTTTCCGACAATTCTGTTATTTACTCGGTGTTGTACGACCTAAAGCACGGGCTCGTGACCGTACACAGGAGACGAGATTTGAAAATTTTTCATTTTATACGTTTTTCTACGCCGTTTGGACTCTGAAAGCAACGTCTCCGGGCGACTGTTTTAATAATAATTTCCACTCGTGTCCGCTCCGCGTCACTGTGCGACGTGCACTCGAAATAACTGACTGGTATACAAGTGTCATGTATAATAAAGGAGTATGTGACGGGCACTGCAGCGCATACGCGGTGAAACACCGGTCGCGCGAAACTTACCACTTGCCATTTACCACTACTAACCGCATACCACTCCGGAGCGTACCTACGCCTAACACGAGGTAGGGTCAAGTGTTTCACATTAAAAATCAATTGACGGTCGAAGTGACCGCGGGAATATTACATATTTTATAACGATAAGAACAAAATATAAATTGGTTTGGTCCAATTCACCCCACTGAGATATAATCTAGTGTCGGTCCATTGGAGTTTCTAATCATTTACCATTTACGCATAATAAATACTGATAAAAAATTTACATATTGATTATTATAAATTATGCCTGAAATCGAGATTAAATAATATCTATATCAATACATTATAACATAGGTATAAACTTACATCTATCATACTAAGCAATTTTACAATTCGTTCACATTTCGATATATTAAAAATATTACTGTCGGTGTTAAATCTCAATAACAACAAAAACAAACAGTTTTAATAAGTGACGCTAAATAAATGGTACATTGATTAATTTTTTATAAGTTTTACATTTTTTTTATTATTGTTTTGCGGAAAATCATTTAGTAGATCCAATCCAAATTTTAACGAAGTGTCCGCTCGATTTTAATGTTTTATGTGTTTGAACTATTAAGTCATTTTCCCCACGTACATTGTATATTCTCGGTTTAATGTCGATTAAATTTAGTTTGAAAACGTAGTATAGAGCATTTCGTTGGAACGGTTGCTGAACGTTGGAAAGGACGCCAAGTTCTTTGGACAGATTTTCAGACGGAAAAGTTTTTGGTTTATTTAATATTATTTTTATTATCTTTTTATGAGCTGTTAATTAATTTATTATTCGCCAGTGTCCACCCCAAGCAGTAATACCACATTGTAACATTGACTGTGTCATTGCAAAACAGACTATGCGTAATGTTTGTTTATTCAGTATTTTTCTTGCATTCATGAAGTGGTTTAGTTTACGCATTTTAGTAATCAAGTTATAAACCTGAATAGCCCATTTCGAGTGTTGGTCAATAATGATTCAAAGATATCTAACACTTTCTGGTTTTTTCTATCATCTCACACGAGATAATATCACTGTATATATGACATAAAATATATTAGGATCAACCCGGGTATATTGAAATATTTAATGGTTATGTTTTCACATACTGATAATAATTATATTATAACGATATTTATACGTTTTCCACCATTAAAATACGCGTTTCCGCCAAAAAGGTAATGAATCGATATGGTGACTTTGAAAAGGTTTCAAACCGATGTTGATTCACTATGAAAAGGTTCCACGTGTACGAATATTTTAAAGTCATCGTTATTTTACTTTTACTTTTTTTTTTTTTTTCAAATTAAATTAAACATAATGCTTAGTGCACGATAGTTTTTGAAATTTAACAAAACTAACGTTAACAACTATAGCCTTAATTAAGCTATAGGAATAAGATAAATAATAATACCACCATAAATACAAAATCATTTCCTATTGAAAATTTAAATGTATTTTTAAGCAATTCCATTAACAACACATAGAACCTTCTCGTTCTGGGATTGACGAAATGTTAAATATCGAACTGATAGTTCCTTATTATTCATAAAAATTTAATGTTTGATCGAGTGAAAAAAAGCTAGTAGGTAGTAAAAAATAAATAAATAAATAAAATTAGCGATGGGCAAATTCGGTCAAGACCATGACCAAGACTGTAATAGAGAGCTAGCAAGACCAAGACCAAGACTTGACTGCAGGATTCTTGCAAGTCTTGCTTTTATGCAAAATAAAAATTAATAAATTAAATATATTATTTATTATTATTTTTTTACCTGTATAGGTACACTGCAAGGTATATATACACGCTAAAAGTCACTTTTTTCGGTAGTCCCTAAATCGAATTTTTGATTACTCGTAAGTCAAGGGAAAATGGATCTAGGGTCTCCCGGTTTTTTCTACCCCTCTGATGCTTAAAGCCCCTGTACATAGGTATCCATGAGGGGATAGTAGAGGAAGGACATAGTGTCCTCCGGAGAACATAAAAAAAAAAGACTTTTAGTACCTATGTTATATATCAGAGTGTATAACACACTTTGACATCAGCCCGAGTCCGACCCTATGGGGGGCAATCACATGCCCAATCTTCTTCTACAGCCAGTTTCGCCCAAAAGGTCGAATGCAAGTAGATCTAATCAATTTGTTATTTTTTAGCTCATAATATGTAGCTCCCGGGATGTGCCGAAAAAGTACCTCCCGGGACTGCCTTTTATGAGCTGAATAATAATAAATTGATTGGACTGTTTCGGGAAGGTCTAGATGGCAGGAACCAGTTGCCATGACCGAAACGGAAACTTAATGGGGGGAGGCGCCAGGACCGGTCTATGCTGTAAGGGTTTACACCAATTTTTTGTGACCGGAGGGAGGGAATTGCCCTCATTGTCATCCCTTTATCCGCCCTTGTATACGTATAAATAAATTATTTATCCGTATTTATAAATTTGGTTAAAAAAAAAAAAAAAAAAAAAAAGCAAGACTGCAAGAATTTGCAAGACTAAGACCAAGACTTCTGTCAAAAAAACCAAGACCAAGATTTATTCAACAAGACCAAAACCAATACCAAGACGGCCATAGTCTTGGTCTTGGTCTTGCTTTGTGCATCACTAACAAAAATATTAAAGATATACAATAACTGTTTCCCAACGACCGTCCACTTCTATCATTTCAATTTTAAATGGTTATAAATAAAAAAATTAACGTATTTCGGGAATTTTTTCCTATACGCTGAAATGTTCAGAAATAATATTATGCCATAACGAAGAATTCACAAAAAATCGTTAAACTTTAAATAGCAATTGTTTTTACAATGAAATTAATTTGACAAACATGATATATGGATCATTCCATATTAAATAAGTATAATTAACATTTTTAATCAATTTCGTACTCGATAATTAATACACTTTTTTAAACTTCGTAAATTCTCATAGTGGTGAGTGCGTGAAAATCGTATTAATATCATAAAGTGGATGGTCAATTTCATTAAATCGTATCTTCAAAACAGACGAAGATTAATACTTGGTCAAAATACCAATTATCTATTAAATTAATATTTACTTAAACTTAATCCAGAAATATTATTGCCTTGAAAAATGAAAGGGAAATTTTACTCGACATGAAGTTATAATGAATAGTTTGATAAAAACAATTATGAAGTAATACCTATTAATGTAGACATTAATTTATTTCAAAATTGAGGCAAAATATATCTCTGATATTTTATTATGATGTAAAGTGTACTAAATTCCGTATAATATACGAAATTTTGGATTTTTTCGATCAGACCTATCATATAGATATGACTATTATATGATATTGCATACAGCTATTTAAAATTAGAGTATATTTCGAATAAATACTTTTACTGATAAAAAATTAAAATCAAAATATTTTCTATTTAATAATTATTATATATTACCTACCATTATAAAGTATTAATTAACGGTAGGTATAGTAAAAAACATAATACAATGGATATAGTGTAAGAATTAAAAATTTTACCTTCATTTTTCACGGTATTTATATTTTATGATTAATTTTATAAAAAAAAAAACTGTAGTTTGTATAATATAATAAATAATTAGTATTCTGGCCAAATTTAAAGTTTCGAATTTCAAGTATTTCAAAGATGCGATTTTTTTTTAATCACGTACTTACTTTACGATACGATACAACCGTGCTTGTTTAACACAATATTACAACAAAATGGTGGAAGGTAAAAACCAAAACAAACATCACGTATTTTTATTATCAACTCGAGTGAAATATTATATAGTAAAAGTTTGAAAAAAATCTAAAATTTTATATTTTTATAAGCGATTCGTATGGAATCAAAACCGTATATTATTATTATTTAATATAATTATGTATTTTATAGATAGACTTTATATATAAATATATATATTTTATAATAAATGATTTTATAATCATAAAAACTTTAAAATGTACCTTTACGACCTATAAATTATAATAGTTTTATTGTGTATGTTTGAATATTATACTCAGGTATAGTAATTTATGTAGATGCTTATTATAAATTATAATACATTTAATTATGTAGGCGTTCATATTATTTGTAATAAATTATGTAACCTAATCGATTCAAATTAATAATATATATATATAGATGTAATTAGTATGTATATTATGTATCGTATACATTATGTATATTAAGGTAACGGAACTTTGATTATAATTGAAGCTATTTTTGGTACATGCGTTGTATGGTCATTTTTACTACTTATATTTTTGACTATGGAGTAGGTAATTTTAAAATCAAATTTTTCTATTCCATAATTTTACAATAATAGTTATTAGTTTTAATATCCTTAAATAAAAATTAAAAGTATATAGACGACCATGCAATGTGTATTGTACACATTTATATCATTTATTGTATTGTGTTTATATATTTATAATATCATCTTGATTTGCGAGCAACACTAAACCGACTTAGTTTCGGTTTAGTTTTTTAATAAACTTTGAAATAATTTGAAAAACACGCCAGTCGGGTTGTCCAGTTTCTTATTTTTCATTGAATTTTGGAATGGGGGAGGGGGTTCAGCCACCAAAACTCCTCGTTGCGCGTTCGCTCCTGCGTTAAATAAATCATGAATCGTGAATGTCGAAAGCACATAAATTGAATACGGAAACTTCATTCGCCCAATATATACACATAATATATACCGGCACAGGTATTATAGATCAAACCATAATTGGTCGGTCTAATCACAATATTATGGACGGTGGCACGAAATCCATTGTATCATGTTAATCTATTACTGGTACCCAACCCCTCCGCGAGTGCTGAGGCCATAAATCAGAGCAAATGTTTAATTAAACACCAGTCGATTATTCAATATATACAGCTCAAAATCCAAGAGCATAAATATGTTAAGAAAATTGATGGAAGCCGCTTTTGAATAATTTCGTTCAATGTAATAAAAAAAAAAAAAAAAAACAAATAATAGGTAGTAAAATTTCAGTGTCATATGTGGACCTCTTCTTGTGCCTCAAAGGGGTTAATTTTTTATAAAATGGGTACATTTTTATTTCTTTTTGCGTGTTCTCTTAAATTTTAAAGTCATGACAATGTCTTACAGAACCATTATTGTAGTATTAAATATTTTCTATAATAAAGATTTTTTTTGTAAAATCAATGGTTTTTCGTTAAATCAGTTATTTATTTGTGTTTCCTTAAATGTTAGAGTTATACGCAAAGTGTTTATAATCATTATTATAGAGTTTAATGTGTTCTATCAAAAATTCTTCTCGATTCTTATTTTCATCATATTAGCCGTTTTGTATAAGATCAAGAAATACCTTGAAAATATGGTAGGTTTTTTTTTTTATAGAAATTTAATTTTGCAAATATAAACTATTTTATGTCATTTTTACATTTGTTTATTTATGTATTTTATGTATATTATATATTTATTTAATTTGAGTTATTCGAACACCCCACATCATAATAATAATAACAATGATAGTTAAGATAGGGCTTAAATTTATCGTTAAAAGTACCTGACTAGAATACCTACAGATAATAAATGAACGACCAGTATTAATATCATCTAAAGAACACGAACGACTACTCGGTGTTCCAAAATTATCAGCGGGGACATGGGAGAAGAACAAGCTGAAAACGTGTATAAATTATTAGAATAATGGGGTCTTAATGAATTAGGTTTTGCTATTTATTGTGACACTACAGTATCTAATACTGGCCGTCTGAAAAGATCATTTGTACTTTTAGAACAACAACCTTGGAAAATATTTAATGTAATATTCTTTGTAGACACCATATTTACTAGAAAAAAAATTTACCTCTATACAGTTAAAGACAACCCTAATATATATTATACATAATTTGAGGTATGTACGTGAATTTGAAATTATATTTCAGCCGAACATTCGAAAACATACACTTATTGAGAATTCTATGACTATTATCATCCAACTTGGAGTATTTTTTAGTGCCACGTCCGCTGCTATAATATAGCGTTACAATTTAATTAAAACAACGTTCCTGCAATGTGTACGGGGTTTTATCGGACACTTGTTAGAGCCATTGGCGTATTAACTCGGGCACGTGCCTCAATTGATTTGAAAAAAAAATAAAAATAAAAAACATTTTGTTTATGATGTGATACTACACTGGGTTTACAGCACGTTTTATCATTACTTATATATGTGCCACTTAAACTGACGATGAAAATGTATGTTATGCAGTTTTGGGTAAATTATTTCTAAAACGTAATGAATGTATTAAATTACTGTCACGTTACGTACATTTTTTTATTCTAATTATATATTACTAAATTACTTCGGAAGTATAACAATGTTATAAATGATGTTAATTTTTTTGCGTAAAAATTAACATTGGTTGTAGTAATTAGTTATCACACCCGATCAAGACATCTAATCTATCCTTATCTATTATTTCCATATACTTTGTCAAGGTATATAATGTGTTAGAATACATAACTATAGTTCTTAATTAGGTATTGTTTTTTTATCTGATTAAATTTCAATGGACTATAACTACCGCGTATGTATTTCTATCACTATATACTATAGTATATTTCTACGAACGGTACAAAAATAATAATAAAAGTAATAGTATTCAATTTATAAAACACGATATTGGGTAAGTACTGTAAGATCTAAAATCAATCACGCGCGTTATTCGGATTTGACAACACATTTTAGTGTCTTCGTTGTTTCTCTTGGTATTATTCTATCATTTATAATTTGTAACGTCGAAAATCACGCGTTACTTCGTGAAAATTTGTTTTCAAATCAGTTTTGTTACATATGCGTCAGTTTAAATTGTAAGTAACGAAATTACTATTGTGTTTTACAACAAAAAAAAAAAATAAAATAAAATAATATGAATTATTTCGTTACAGTAATTTCTAATTTGCGTTACGATACTGCCCAAAACTGTTCAATTATTACATACCTAGATGGATAAACCGCGAAATAAACTCGTACCCTAAGCCTTCCTTATAATAAGATCGATCCAAGTGCGGCTATTATAATACGTAAACTTCGATTCGAACACACAAAATTATGTTTAAGCATCGCTTAAGTATTACTTAGTAAACTTTGGTTTAAATCGCAGTTGAAATACCGTCCAAAAATCGTAGATTTTCGAGTGAATTTGGTGTGCGATATGTAAACGATTCCAATTCCAATTTTTGTTTTCCGGTTAATAATTCAATCATCGTTTATTATCATGTCGTATTATATTCACTCTGTAATCTCTATAAATCATTTGGTGATATTCGGTTATTTTCAAAGTAATACGCGCACGCTAAAAAAAATTAAAATAAAAAAAGTGAAATTTCAGTGAAGTGTTCAACAATGCGTTCAAAACGTTTAACATAATTTGGGAATTATCATATCCAACAGTATTTTCATATTAATGAAATAAATCGTTTTCACCGCACAGCGCGTAAAAGTACAATATAAACATATAAATATGCATAAAGAAAATGCCTGTCTAATACGAATTCACAAGTACTCGCATTAATTAAACAAGACAAATTTTGTTCGTTAAACTATTTTTGTTTACACGACTTACAAATTCGCGTTTTGAAAGTAAAACTTTCGTTAAAACTAATATATTTTATAGGTATTATCATAATTGAAAACTTGGTGAAAATATTGAAAAAAAAAACCGACGGAAATGTTAATACAAATATTATTATTGCATTATTGACTTTAACGTTTTATAAAATCACGTCGTTTCAAAAATTGTACACCTAATGGAACTCCGTCACAATTTGTTAATTGTAACACGTCTTCGAATTTAGCAGCGCACAAAAAAAAAAAAAAAAAAAAAAAACACTGGAATAAAACGGACTACCCACAGCTGATATTATATCGAGAACGTGAGAAATAACTAAAAAGACGAACTAATAAAAAAATTGTTTTTCATTTTGGCATTGTCATTTTAAACGTTAGAGCTCGAAAAAATTTGAAGTCGGTTGCCTAATTTGCGTTTATACTTCATGCAAAATTGTTCAGTTTTCTACAGTGTTATGAGAACAAATTTAACGATACACAAATATTTTTGTCTGGGTCATTTTTTTTTTTTTTTTTTTTGTTTAGTAAGTTATAATTATAGGTTACACTAATATCTACCCCGTATAACTATGCAATTATATACATTTAATAATATTGCTTCAATTTACTTTTAAAAAAAAAAAACGGTACATACCCTATATAATTGTGACAAATTGTGGTTGAATTTTTGGGCAGTCGTATTTTAATCAAACGCCAATCAATCATTACATTTTGTAAATTAAATTCTGGACTGAGATCGATGCGTACTGTTATGGTCCATGGAGTCCAATCTTTTACTCATATTTATATATTAAGTATGGTTTTTTGATACATTAAATACTGCTATTTCAAAATGTTGACACAACACGATCTGTATAATTTATGATTGATTCATATATGTACACAGCGTATTAATTGCATTCAAAATTATATCCATTTTAAATTTAAAGAATAATTGAACCAATTTTAATATACGTTTCGATGTTTGCAGAAAATTGCCGTTTAAAAAAATAAAGAACTTTTTATGATTTTGACGTAATTTGCGTTTCTAATTTAGTTATTATT
Source organism: Pemphigus obesinymphae (assembly GCA_025469235.1). Taxonomy (NCBI): domain Eukaryota; kingdom Metazoa; phylum Arthropoda; class Insecta; order Hemiptera; family Aphididae; genus Pemphigus; species Pemphigus obesinymphae. The sequence goes on along the minus strand of JAIPRL010003158.1, from coordinate 25,806 downwards.
AAGGACACGCGCCATGCATGAAAGTTTTGCAGCCAAAGTTGTTTTATCCCAAAGTATATTTTATCGGAATAAAGCACATTTCATCATAAAACCTTTCTCGTTCTACTTAGAATCTTAAATTTTGCGGGAAACTTTGAAAGTTTCTGTAAAATTATAAAATTAAAATCATAAAATAAAATTGAAAAAAGAAATTTTAATACATTATATGTACAATATGAATATATATAGAACATTATATTATATAAATTAATATGGTTTGCATGGAGGAATTTTTTTATTATTATAATCTTTTGACTAAGTTCGAGAAATCAATATGAATCCTACAACGATGACACTCGAAATTGTAATAATATAATTAATTGTTTGTTGATTATACGTCATTATTTAATGGGCACTCTAGTTGAATTATAATAAATAAAATCACGAATAAAAACCAATTAGTTTCCAAAAATATCTAACATAATATTTTATTATCTGTGTGTCTCATAATATGGACATTTATTCCAATACTTTTATAGAATAAATGAAAATTCAAAAATGTTATTTCTTTTGAATTAATTATTAATTGTTAAAATGGCGTCACTAAACGCGTTTTGCTCATATAATATGTGTTATCTCATGCAGCTAACCCAGTAAATAGAATTTGATCTTTACAGCTGTTATCATATAAATTTTCAATTATAAAACAACAAAAAATAATATTTTAAAAACATTTATATTAATTGAATTTTATAATAAAGTACTAGTATGTAATGTATTTGATTATTATCACTTAACGTTAGAGAAATTTTTTATTTTTACAATTAAGCTAAATTAATATAGTTTAACATTAATACTATATTTGTTATTTTTGTACATTTTAGTTTCTGAGCGTAGCGAGAAATGCATTCGTTTCATAATAATGTTTTTTTTATTTTATTTTATTATTTTATATGTGTACACGCTCTTTCAAAGAGAAGGAATAAATAGTAAGAGTTTACTTTTATAGAAGTATTTAATTATTGGAAAAATTCATATATTCTAGTTGATACCTTATAACTTATAGGTTAATTTTTAATTTTCAAAGTATAACGAAAAACTAAAATTTATAAGGGAAATAACACGAAATTTTTTTATAAATTAGCAACTGACAAAAAGCCGGTGAATAAGTGGTGGAAACAATTTGCTTGTGGTGTAGGATACTGGTGGTGGATAAATTGAATTTGAAAACGATGATAAATTATTTGTATTGATAATACGATTCTGAGCGAAGCTTGGGTGTTTATAACATGAGCATTACTGTTGATAATAAATAAAATTAACTCTTTTATGACAAAAGAACGTCAATCATTACAATTGCTATAAATAGTCCAAAATTTGGATAACATTTTTTACTTAATATTGTATTTAAATACATTTTATATAACTTTAGGACCATTATTTACTATTTTCGATTGTAAAAAATTGGTGTTTTTACTGTTTTCCATTAATTTTTTTGTCGTCTCTTCATACGCATTTATCTAAAATATTTAAAACATCAATAAACGATCTTTTTAAAGTACCAGCGAGATGAAATTTTCCACTAGAAACAAGATAAGAATGTAACAATAGAAGCACTCTTTCTAATGAAATTTTTGGGTACAAACGAAAAAAAAAAAAACGAAAAAAAGATAAAAAAAAAAAAAAAAAAACATTATTGTAAAACCAATACATTTCTCGCGTCGCTCAAAATCTAAAAACTAGTCGTTATAGTTGCTGTGTATATACGTGATATGTAATACTTAAAACTACCCGAAAAGACGGTTAACTTTAATAATTTGGAAAACTAAAATAGGTACCAGAAACTTGATATTTACACCAAATATTTACTGCAACATACTAAAATGTATATGGACATCGTAGTTATTATCAGCTAAATAAACCGTAAGAGTATCTAATACTCAAATCATATTCACCGAAGCTTAGCTCAGAATATTGTTTTATCTTAAGAAATGATTTATTATTGCCTTTAAAATTCAATATGTCCACCACCTGTATCGCACCCAACGAGCGAATTGCTTCCGTCCCCTACTGACCAGCATTTTATTAATACAGTCGTAATTTTAGTTTCAATAATCGTGTATTTGTCAAAATATGGCAAGGGGTTTATTATATACTATAATAAATACCTACTGATAATATAATACTGTATTTTTATCGAATTTATTGTACATTTTAATGTATTATTTTATCTTTAATTTTTATATAAAATGTATATATTTTATACTTATAAAAAAAAAATGTATATATATAAATTTTACTCCGAGTCAATGTTATACACTACTGCTAACTATACACATTTAAAACGATAACTAAAATTGACGAAATTGAGTTGAAACCGCGTATGGTTTTTAAGTCAATTTTATATATTATTTTTATAAAAAATTCGTACGACTATCCTATACAAATTATTGATAGATTGTGAATTTAAAATGTTATTGGAAATTGTAATTGTCTTTTATAATAGTCATAACGAGTACAATATTAATAATAACGTTTTAACGTACATCATAGATATTACATCAAGCATTTACAATACTCATAGGTATAACAACATTTGAATTTATATCCACTTACTAAAAATAACTATGATTTTTGTTTTTTTTTTTTTTTCGATTTTGATGTTTTCTATTTTCATTTTCTTTTATGCAATTGATTCTCGTATTATATTAATTTTCTTTAAATTTTGGCTCTGGCTCGTTATATATATATATATATAATTATGTCATATTGTTATATTTTACGCGTGTCAAATGGGAAAAAAATCCGCTTGAAAATATTGTGTCTATTTATAATAATGTTTTTTCTGATATTTTTCACTGTAAAGAATTCGCGTGTTCTTGAATAGTACGAATCGAGATTTATGGAAATTTTCGCAGGATTGGGAAAATATACGTACATCCGTGAGGAATATAATACGAATCGCAAAAAAAAATACGAACAAATCGAATTTATATACCGACTACGCGTACATAACTATCATAACGTTGCCAAAATATCGTCTACAGAACATGGGTGTGAAGTACAAAGTAGAGTGGCTGTATAGGGTCATGAACACAATTTGATATAAATATATACGCATTTATTTGTAAAGAAACGTACCTTTTATAACTTTCTTTGATCGCCCGAATTCGTAATCAAAAGAGAAAAAACTTTTTCTATAGAATTCTATTTTCATTTATGAATAGAATGATTATGATAATGATACAAATAATAATTATTATCCGTTTAAATAAATAACGTAGACAAACATAAGAGCGCAGAAATATATTATATCAGTTATTTAACAATAATGGGGTGCATGCGTTCGAATATTCGGAGTTATAGTAGAGAAGAGTTTAATCACAGAATAAATAAATTGACATCACGACAATAAATTGATATTCGAACGATGATAAGATATTTTCATAAGTGTTTATTTATCAATATATTTAATGTGTATTTTGTTAACTGTACTTTATCTAATAAAATAATAGTACAAATTTTTACAAATTATAAAGCTATATAGGTCTTGGTTCAATTCATTATCTAATTAAATTTAATGCAGAGATTCCAATGAATGTCATGTTATTTCGCCTGATTTTGGATAATTATATAATTCATTAGGAATGAAAACTTTATGTTCTTGGTTTTTGAACATTACCGTCACTTGCACGACGAAAAAGCCTGAAAATTTAAAATGCATAAAAAAGTGTAAATAATTAACAAAATGTTGATTATATAGGCGAGAACATGACGAAATATACCTTTCGTCATGGACGGGAATATAAATAAAAATTAACTTGTTATCTGTATATGACAAGAATAATTATCAGTAGAGTTAAAAGAATCTATTGATTTTTTTTGGGTAACAAGAACTTACTCTAGTGAACAACACTAGGTTTTCAAACGGTAATCTTAGAGTTAACGCCTTTTTCTCAAACGACGCAAAATTGACTCTAGTTGACTCGAGTTAACCAGAGTTGAGTTTCCGAACGCACCCATGAATAGTTATTAGTAAATTATTCTGTTACATGTATACTATTTTATGCAACAAAATTGTAATTTTCATTGAATGTTATCTCCAATAATTAAATTATTCATAATATAGGTATTCAAATATATATATGCGTGTGTACCAATATATATAAAATTAGTTTAAAATATATAAAATTCTGATTTTGTGTAAAAAATTGAAAAATTAAAAATATTGAATAACATATTTGAGAAGGAAAGGTTTAAATATTAAATTAGGTTGGGTTAGGAACTCGTAATATATTCTGATTAAAATAGTGTTGAAAATGTTATCATTAAAATACTATATAATATGTTTAAGTGGACGTTACCCAATACTTTTTTAAAGGATTGTGTATAGGAAATTTTTAAGAAATCTTTGGAAATATAAGTATAAGTACCTAATATATATACAACAATTAAAACATTTCTACCACTTTTTATTCTTGTGTAATCATGATATTTATTTAAAAAATTAATTTACTAAAAAATGTTAAAATAGGCTTTAAAGTAATTTTAGAGAAAAAAATATATTTTATCAAATTAATAAAGGACAATATTTTGTTGTGAATCTCATTTTGGATTTTTAATTTATTAATTAAAAAAAAAAGTTATTATAGTTTTAAAAAGTTTTTAATTTTTAAGCTTTAATACATTTCTTTTAAATCAATGAATTAAAAATCTTAACTGAGGTTCATTCTAAAACGTTGTCCTTTATCGATTTAATAATATACGTTTTAACTCTAAAATTATTTTTATAATCCATTTTTATTGTTATGCGTAAATATGTTTTTATCGATATAGTGCCCTTTTAATGTTATTTCCATTTTGGTTTAGAATCATTGATACAGACTTAGGTTAAATATATTTTTGAATTATTTCAAATACTTATACCGAATATTTGAAAAAAAAAAAATATTCAGAATATGTATTCTATTAAACATTTATACACTATGACGAAGAGTTATTAAAATATTGGAATAATTATCAAATCATTGGTAAATTCTATATTATATTATTAAGTACAATAAACAGACTATAATAGAAAAATTTTATTTTTCACTTTTGTCAAACGTATAATCTAATATTAGGATTTGGACTTTTTAAGTAATCATTATTCATGGTATATACCTAATTATTGTATATGTTACAATTAGTCATCTAGATAAGCTAGTGTAATTAGATAACAAAACTTTTATCTATGTAATGCTTGGATAAAGCAAATGGAATTGAAACGTGTCTATATAAGATATAAATGATAAGAAACTTTTATCTAAATAATGCGTATACGAAATACATTTGTCTAGGAATAATATCCAACAAGGAAATGATTAGATTTACTTTTGTACGCAAAAAATTGTTTACAACGAATTCGTATACGCCTAATAATTTTTAAAAATGTATACAAGTTTTCTAGTACCTTTCTGCAGAGAAATATTATGTTTGTATCGGATTTACGTTTTTTGTACGTCCACGCAGCAGCCGTTCTTATTTCCTGGATAGGTATGTCTCCTATCACTGCACTCGACTTAAATTTTCAGGAATAAAGTGGTAGTTTGATATATACAAAATAAGCATATCAATGATGATAAGAAAAGCTACGAAAAAAAGCTAATTATTATCAGCAGAGTAAATACAAACGTGGCGGGAGAAGTACCTGCGTCCATATAATAATCAACAGGTATATACGTACCTATACACAGCGAGAGATAACAATATGTCCTGGACAAGACTCTTTTCTGCTTTTAACTACCATCAATTAATCGTGATTTTTTTCTCGCGTGCAAATGCAGGACATGTGTCCTCTTTCGACGCTAGATAATATTAGATGAAATACTAATTTTGCCAAAAATTGGACGTGTCACCGTTCTGAACTCGGCGATTCGTATGCGCCTAGAATCTAGGCCCAAGATAGTGACTTTAGACTGAAAACGTCGGACAGGGATGTGATCGGTTGCAGAACGAATAAACCGCGTGACAATATATCGTTTAGAACCACCGCGGTGTTTGTACGCATCAAATAATTGGTTCATTTCCACGACGTAATGCGTATATGAATGTTTGTTTTTTTAACGACGACCGTCGTGTATATATATATTATATATATATATGAAAAAAAAAATACACGTCAAATTGTTTACATTATATATTTAGATTAAACTTTACCATGACGATTCCAATTAATTCAGGTCGACTAGAAATTATTGAAAAATGCAAAAAAAAAACCCCCTACTATTTTGTTTTATGCGTCGTAAAGTAAACATTGTAAATTTGTGGAAAAAAAATTTTCATCCTAAAATATAATCTAAAATCTGCTCAAATATGTTGTGAAATCTTGGATGCTACTTCACCCCTTGTAACTGTGTCCAAAGGCAAGTATCCTATTCCATTGACATTGATGCTCGCTGGACAGTTCTTAGCGGAGCTTTGATGTAATATTATTATATATAGATATATAAAGTAATTTTTCTTTATGTTTAAGAAAACTATTGGGAAATTTGAATGAGTCGTAGTCTAAGTACCTACCATCTAGAACCAATTTGTAATCAAAAAACCTGTTTACTCCAAACCTCCTACTCGATTCCATATTACAAATTAAACAGCCAAAAACATATTTGCAACAATTAACTTAAAACCATTTAAAAACAAATTCAAAATGCATTTGAAATATATTTTTTATTGAAGAAAACCTAATCAAAATATTATTATTTGTTGTTAATACAAACAATTAGTAATTATTTTCAATTAATAATTCACAGAATATATATAAAAGTAATTTACTTGCATTTAACATACACAATTTACTCTATGGTAATAGAGATATCAGATATATGTCTACGGTGATAACTGATAACTAATATCTATAAAATCCATAACATTTTTTATTTAGTGATAAAGATAAGGAACATATGATATCGTAGTCGGCCATTTTGCAGCCATTCGGATTCTCTGTCCCTAGACGGTTGTGACGCTCTCGACTATTGTTGCACGGGCAAAGTGTTTAAATACCTCCTGTTGTTTAAAGTATTTGCTTTTCTCACGGGTCAAGTGCGGAATTCAAATTCTTTCATATTTTCGACACGTCTCGTATATCGTGGACCAAATTTTATTGTATATACCTATATTACTGTTCTCTTACTCCACATCATGGATATCAGTAAGTAATTTGAATATCATTTTGGTGGTCGTAAATTGTAATTATTTTGATGATTTTCACTGGATCCACAGGAATAAACTAGGTTTGTTCTATTGTAATTAAATATAGAAACTATATGTGCAATCGAGGGATCCAAAGTGAGAATTTGTAAATACGTTAGGTATATTATATAAGTACACAGAATATTTGAAATATTATCACAATTACAATATAAATATTAAGCGAATAATAATATCAAGTCAGTATTTTTAGTAAAGTAGATAATGATACACTATAGTGTAGTTTCGTATGGTATTTATTGATCGAGAGAAGAAATTTATGATTCTAGTGTAGGTACAGAGTATAAGTGTACACTAACGTTATCGGCTTTGAGTCCTGAATAAATTTCCTCGGCAATATAGATAAAATAACAAAATGTATAATATACAGGATGAGGTACAAGAGTTGTGCATGCTGTTTGCAGATGACAATATAGTTCTGGTGATACAGACGACAGTGTCGATCGATCGGGTGATTGGTAGACTTGAAAAGTAACGTGGTGGCAAGCTCTTGAACGTAATGGATTAAGAGACTATTCGGAGTGAAACGGAATATATATATAGTTTAATGTTTCGAAGAAAGGGAATACGGAGCGGTTGGGTACAGTCAAGTACGATGGAGATGAGTGGCGATGAACAGGGCGAGGTCGAAAGGTTCATTTGTTTAGGATCTGTTGAGGAGAATTGGATGCGGTGGCTTCTAGGAGACTATGTGATACAAAGGATTATGTGTGCATGGATGAAGTGGAAAGAACAGTGAGATAATTTTTTATGTGATAAAATAATCACAGATTGATTAAAAGGTAAACTATATATACTTATATAATATATACTGGTGAGGCCTGCTGTAATGTTGTGCGGATCAAAATATCGGACAATGTATATAATGAACAGAGATCAAGTGTTGCGCAAACAGATAAGAATGTTTATGTGAACGAGTTGAGTGATTAGAGAAAACAAAATATTAAATGGGTATATATATATTATATAACAAGAGATAGTATGTGCAGGTTCCGAAAGTCGATAAACTGCCAAAGAATAGAATTCGACGGCTCGGACATGTGTGTAATTAAGAGCTTATGTACGTTTAGAATTTTCAAAAGTTATATTTCCTGAAAGTAAGTATTTAGAAGAAAATTTCCTGAAAGTTTCAAATCGATCCTGCCAATATTTACAAAGATACGGGCTGTTGTGTAAACGCACCCGCTATCATTTCAAACTTTCAACATTAAACGCGTTTTTCTCACACTATATTTTTTAAGTCGGTGATTAAAACATCTCAGAAACTAATGAATCGATATTTATTTGAAATTTTTTTACTTATTTTGCACATGAATATACCATGTTTAACAGAAGGATTTATGTTCTAAGTATATAGTTTTTTTTTTTTTATTTATTAACGAAAAAAAAAATTTTATGGTAAAAATCGATGTATACATATTTTCATGAGTCGCCTTATGTTTCTAATCAACATTTTCCAAAACCGAACTAATAAACAATAGTTATTTGTATACGCTAATGAAATTTTATTAAATTTCTGATTTCAGATTCAGATGTATAATTGATTTCAGTTCAGTTGCGCTCACCGCAAATCCTTTTTTTTTAACACGTTTTCGTAGATCAGCTATAGATTCGCCAATTTCGAACATTTATGTACGAAATTTTTTTGAGATATACTTATAATGTAACACTTAATTAAATACATAAACGTAAACATTATATATATTACCTCTTAAGGAAGAAACAGACAGAGGCAGTAAAATTAGTAAAGCACATGTATATACATACCCTGAATATCAAATATCATTATGGTAGAATTAAAAATATATGCAATAATCCAATTTTAACAAACGAATAATTGTTGAAATAATAACATTTTTATCATTTTAATGTATATATTGTTAAATTAATAAAAAAATAATAACAAATGCATTTTGTAAATTTCACAAAATATATGTCATAATTTAATGAAAATAATTAGTAAGATTAATACAGATTTTATTATTATAAAAAATATGTTATTCAATTGAAAAAAAAAAATTGATGTTTAAATTGACTATTTTGATTAACAAATGGGCGTTTGTTCTACGAAGAAGAAGAAAGAAAGAAACACAAAATATTTATAATTGAAATAAATTTGCATTCAATTAGACAATTTAAGATATTGTTAAATTAATAATAGGTTTTGTTATTTTACTGTTAAATTAACAAATATTCTATTTCTAAATCAACAAACATTTTATTGGACGTATATTGACAACCACATATTATTAAATTACCTAATCTATATTTTTTATTGAAATCACAAATAGGTATATTGGGTTCAGTGTATGTAGAAGGGATTATATTATATTAGAGAGTGCAATCGATTGTGTGCGAGTTTAGGACTATAATACAGGGTGACCGAACTAAAAATAGTCGGGATACAAGGCGAAATGGAAGAAAATATCCGTATTTTTATTAATGTATTCGAAATAAAATTTATAACAATAAATACATTACGCGCTTTTGGGAAAATCGCACGCTGTACTGTAAAACATCGGTTATCATAATAATTGTACGAATAATAGATACAGTTTGTGTCAGAATGTAAAGGAAGAAAAAAAATTGGAAATAACGAACGTCGCTATACGTTTTCTTTGTAATAATGTGTATAAGTGGCGACACTGATGTGTTATTATGTTATCTTTTATAAAATATTGTGATAACGCACAAGTGTGTGGGGTCGTTATAAATACTATACGGTTGGGTTACGGTATCCAATAGCGTGTAGTTATCATTAATATTATCACCAGATTATTTTAGAACACACATTGTATATAGTAACATAAAATACTTTTACAATCTGAACGTTCACTTTAGTAGTTCGGTTTTTATACTACACTTGTACACTTGGGCGCATCTACAAATGTATACGTTGATATTTTATGTTATTTCATTGATATCATCATGAGTGACAGTGAGTTTTCAAATAGTAATTTAAAATCTACATTAAATAACGTACCTAATCATCTGTAATAGTTATCAAGGGGAGACAGATGATTTTGAAGAACTTTTTAAACAAATTAATGTCCTAGTTTAGGGATTAACAGAACTATAAAATATAAAAGTTAATTATGGGTTAAGTTAGGTTATATTATAAGGTTCGAGAAAATGAACGGTATGGTAAATAAAAAAGATGGGTTAACTTATTACCGTTTAAACGTAGTTCATCAGCGTTATTAGATATGCCAAAAACTAACAAAATAACAGAAAAAATTGACTATCGACAAAACATATGTATTGTGATTTTTTTATTTATAACTGTATTTTTATTTTTGATTTATTACCGTGTATCTAAATGTATGAATTTATTATGAAAGTATATACGTATATATGTAAATTATAATATTATATATCAGACATTCCATATGATAACATTCCCTCGTATGTTGATAAAGATAACGGGGCACACTATTTGGGTGCCGTGACCCGTAGTATTTACAACGACCCAAGTGTGTGTGATGTGTTACTTTTAAAATGATTTTCGTAATACGTTTTGCTCTCTCTTCGCACATACCATGTGAATTGACAATGGTTTTTGTTAAAATAAATAATGCCTTAAACAATGTGGGTACTTCAATAAATAATAACAACCAGAGAATATGTAACATTCTTCGGTGGACCAATATTTTTAACACTGGAATTTTTAATAATTGTTTTCTTCGTGTTTACGCGTTTGAACGAATTTCCTCTTTGCCCACCCTATAGTCAGCCCTTCGCTCCGTGTTCAGAACGATACCGATAACAATCCGTTTAGACATTCGCGCAGGAAAATCGCTAAACCGAAAAACCCGGACGACGAAATAATTCCGACAATCGTATAACGACGGCGATTATAACATAATAATTACGTTCAGAAAGTGCCATCGTGGCCGTGCAAACGACAATATCGTATAACGCATATGCTACCGGGGAAAACGTTTGTTGTTTTCTGCAGTGTTGTAAAAATACAAAACATAGCCTAACGGTTATCTAAATCGGAATGGACACACGTGGTCGGTCTAGAATGTACAATGCGTCTGCTGCCGTCTGCAGGGTCGGACTGGTCCGGACAGCTAAAATTTGTCGATCTACCGCTAATCCGTTACACTACGTTATTGCACCCAAACAAATATCGTTGGTGGAATTAACAATATGCAATAATGAAATTTTAACAAACGAATATTTGTCGAAACAATAAATTTTTTATCATTTTAATGCGTATATTGTTAAATTAATAAAATATGTGTTTACAACAACAGATTCGTCTTGTAAATTTCACAAAATATACGAGTTACAAATGAATAATAATAATTTGTAAAATTCATACAGATTTTATTATTAGGTATAATAAAATATGTTATTATATTGAAAAAATGTTCTGTTTAAATCGACTATATTATATTGTTTAACAAATGAGCGTTTGTTCTACGAAGAAGAAAGAAAGAAATACGCACAAAATATTTATAATTGAATTACCAAAATATTTGTCGATTGAAATAAATTCGTATTCAAATAGACAATTTTACCCAAGACATTGATAATGTATATTGTTAAATCAATAATACGTTATGTTATTTTACTGTTAAATTAACAAATATTTTATTTCTAAATCAACAAACATTTTATTGGACGTATATTAACAACCAAATTATTAAACAAATCTATATTTTTATTGAAATCACAGATATATTTGGTTCAGTGCAAGTACTATTTGTACGACGTGCACTAGAGCCTATTATCGTTTATTTGTTCATTTCTAATCATCATTATTTATGTATTTATGTATACAAATGATTAATTTCAATTATTGCGCATGATAATCAATACTGTTAACCCGTATGGAATAATTTAAGTTTAGTCCCAAAAAATATAATAATAACCTCAGATTATATCCTGTACGTGTAAAATTTGATTAGCTTTCTTGAGGATAAAAAAAAAAAAAAAAAAAACCAAATATTCTATTGCACTTTTCGTTAAAATAGCAAATTACAATATCATAATAGTATGCGTACATCAACTACACCTCATACTCATACTCGACCAAATCGCTAAATATTCGAATATATTAGATTTTAATAAGGAATAAATTGTTTTTTTTTTTATATATATATAAGCATGTATTCGTTGTATTTGGAGAAGGCGAAGGAGTAAAGAATTTTTTTTGACAACGATTTGGACAAGTCGGTATATTTTGATGTGGTCATTTTTTAAAGAAAATCTATATTTTTCAACGGAAATATTTCATAAATGTACTAAGATGTTGCCTTGGTTACTCATTTATTTATTTATTTATTTATTAATGATATTTTACTCATCAAACTTGGCGCCATCGGCACCGTTTTTCGAATGCAATGATGATTAATATTTGCTTTCAAATTAAAAACTGCGACTCACACGGCAATATTATCAATTTACCGATATGAAAATATCTGGTGAAATAATCATTTTTGTTAAACCAAACATTTTTTTTTTTTTTTTATAGTTCTGACTATAATAAATGAACATTAAGTGTGAAAAACAATATACCTATTATAATTTATGTTGTTATTTATGAAATTGCCTCTATCTACTTATACAGGTACTAATAAATAAATGAACTATGTACAAATTCCACTTACCGATAGGTGACTAATGATAACAATGAAACCTAAATAAATTCAGTGATTTGGGAATGTTAATATGTGTGACTGTAAAATCGGTATTCAGTAAGATAAAATATTATTTCGTGGCTATAACTTTTCGATAATATTTCAACAATTTTGGACAATAAGATAGAATTTTCCAACACATTAAAAAAACCCGCTCCATTTATTTTAATGTTTATTACCTCTTTTACTTCGTGCACCCTTCTTAACATTTTCCAAAAAGTAATTTCCTCATCACTCAAGTGGCGATATCGAAGTATATATTTTTTTTTTAATGGCGGGGGCACAGAAGTTGTTAAGTTGAATATGACTATAGCTGATAATGAAAAAAAAATACGCATTTTTCTCGTGATTTAATTTCCTCTTGTCAAGAAATTTTTTTTTATCCCCTCCCTCCAGTTTAGAATATGAATCTGATTTAAGATATAAGTTGTAATAACTGAAACCTTACTACACAAAATGTATTAAATTTATTGAGATTATGGCCGATTTCCGTCCAAAAGTCGAAGTGGGTATGACATCTGAGAACATAACATTTTAAATGAAAAGTATTCATAGGCATTAGTTTATAAATATTTTTTAAAATTCCATAGTTTATATAAAAAGAGCAAATTATTTAGGAACATATTTTATACACGTTGAACAAAAGTTATTAAACTGTTAAACTCGAAAAAAAAATTCAATACTATTCTAAAATACTGTATAAAACTAGTTTTTACCCAGTAGATAATCCCAACACATGCGAGTGCCATCAATGTGTCATACTTGGAGCTGTTTAAATTTTAAATTTTGAATTTCCAGAAGGCTAGACGAGTTAGTCATCTCTTTTATATAGATTAAACCTTGTGTATTGAAAACATCTTATTTTATTATTTGTTTGTTAATTTAAATTATCATAACTACAAGTTGAATAAAAATTTAATATTATTTATATTATTATTAAATATTTAATTGACTTATAAAATTTTAAAAAATAAGCGTAACATTACTTTTAATATACCTAGATAAAGACTTAGAATTATTAATTAAACAAAATAATATTTATTTGAACTTGGTTTTGGAAAAACTACATTTTTATAATGGAGTTCAAAATAATAGATTTAATAACATTTTAAATATACACACATTATACGTTAATAAAAATAACATATAGATGCTTTTATACGATTTCTTTATACTTTTGGTTTATTATTAATTTATTTTTTGTATCGTAAAAATTGTAATATTTTTTGTGTTTTTCTGTTAATGCTTGACGATAATCGGTTGTAAAATGAACTACACAATTCTAATGTCTGAAAATTGTTGGAATCTTGATAGCCTTTTTTTTTTCTTTTGGTCATTAAAATGCAATTAAGATCCCCCCCCCCAAAAAAAAAAAAAATTTATATATAATTTAGGTTCTTGTGCCTATATATGTATGCAACCTGATGTGGACTAATCATATTCGTTACGAAAATGAACCATGATAAATGGAAACATTTTATTACACTATAATCATACCCAAATGTTAAAATTATAAATATTTATTTAAAAAAATACATAATAATTACAACATTACAATAAATTACAATAAATACATAATAATTTACGCTACATCGTCGTGATATCCCCTAATTTTTTATCGATTTAAATTCTTTATAAGTCAAAACACGGTGCCGTGCAATTTGTTTTTATTTTCTTCGCGTTTTTCAGTAGGTATTCGATCACGAACAATACGCTTTTATACACTAAAAGTACAGGCGGCTATATGGACGGAATCGTTTTAATGAAAAAATTTATTAAAATAATTGTTCTGAAAAAAAATATTGTGAAATACGACTATGTAAAGAGTGCTGTCGCGGTCGGTTTTCGATCGGAGTTTTCTTTTATATCGAAATAATGACGTGTTCTGCATAGTTATTATTAAATTATGCGCAATATTCGTATATTCAAATGCAATAAAACAGTATTAATCAAAGGTTTATTAGTTTATTATAATATTTTTGTATACGCGAATAAAATTAAATTGTTAATACACTGCCTTCTGGTTCAATAATAGAAAATGATTTGTTGTATACGATTCTTAAGGTTTTTTTGTAATATCGCGTCGTACCATTGCTCTGTTACGTGAATGCTCAACAAAATTACTATTATTATAATGCCACAGTAATTTGCATACATTTTTTCGAAAACATTCCCAGGGGTTGAAGATTTATAAACATAAAAAATGTATAACAAAAGTATTCGTATTATTACATGAAAATACGAACATTATGAAAATATAACATAAAATTGTGTGTGTATATACTACATATATTATATTTCATAGGTATTTTTAGTAATATACATACATAAGTTTTTTAAAATTTAATGTCGGAACTTGTGTGAAATTATAAGAATTCGAACGTTGAAGTAGTAATTCTTGATTATAAACATAGCACTTATTTAACATAATTCGACAGAACCCGAACATTTTACCTTTTAAAATAAGAAATAAGTAGTACAAAATAGTTTTATTAAATTGATTTCACAAATAAGTTCATATTTTATTTTTTTTTTAGATAAAATACCTGGTTTCATTTGATTCCGTTGATAAACTTATTAGTAAAGTAAATTAGTAATTAGTACATTTAAGTCCGTTTTCAAAAATGTTGTAATTATATCAATACCTTTTTTATTTTTTTAAATTTGAATATTTGGATATTTGTCGTTTTTCAATAACAAATTATATGTTTAAATATATATACTTATCGAACAAAAATTTTAAACGCGGTCTTAGTTTAAATTCTCATATTTTATTTATGTGCCTAATTATTTCTGTTTTATAATAATTTTTGATCTAACTATAGTCAGAAATCCACAAGTAGTTTTTTAATAAATGTTGTGATTACACAACAATAAAAAGTGGTCTAATATCTGTACTAATTTTAGATTATCATTAAAATATAATTTTAAATTTTTATTTTAAAATTGTTAAATTTTTATTATTCAAAATGCTTTTTTAAAAATTCCCTAAACTGAATCCTTTAAAAATTATGAACTCTTGATATAATATAATTTACATTTGTTGATTCATATAATACTTGAAGAATAAATATCTATAATAAGTTCGATATGAAATCTGATTTTTGTAATAAAAATTTGGTAGTAGATACTTATGTTAATTTAATGCTGCGTAAGAAATACATAATATATTAGTGTTAGATATTATTAAATTCAATAATAATATCAAATCTTTACAATTCAATAAGAATTAATATTCATATTAATTTGTTCTTAATAATTCCTTATCATTGTCTTTTCTTACATTCTTAGGTACTTTCATATAGCTTAAAGATTAAATATATCATTATTTTTTCATGTATTTCTTCAACTCATTGATAATTTTTATGTTTCTCTCTTCCCAATATTTCTCTAGGGCACAAGATTAGCTTTTCAAGACAAAACAAATATTATTTAATTTGTCACATTGTATAGGTAATAAAAATAAATAAATATAATATAATATAATTACATCTTAATTTTGATTAATTATTAAAAACGCATTTATTTCGAAAATTCAAATACAACTCGATTGTTATAATAATAATATTATTTTTATTATTATAAAAAAAAAAAAAAATTATTAAAATAAAGACCTTCATTTCATTTTTGATTACGGTCCATTTAATTTCTGTTTCTATAATGATATGGGTTTTTGTGGATAGAATGTTTCTTTCGATGTTTTTAAATAAATATTAGAAAAAATATTTGACACTTTTCCATTAAATATTCAGGATTTTTCTATTAATAAAACTATAGAAAATGATTTTCCCGCTGGCACTATACTCAATATATTTTGATAATAATGACACTCATTACGAGACAAAAACACGATTATTCCATTGCCAAAATATAACTGAAATCGTAGAATGAGAATAAACATTTTTGTTCAATTAAAAGGTCAAATAATTAATTTTTATTTCAAAAATTATTAATTGTATTTATTTTCACTTTTGAATTTTCAATCATTTAATTAAAATGTATTTATCAAAAATAAACAAATGCATTTAAAAATTGTGACTTAGTAAATTGCAATTATGGTAATCATTAAAAAATATATATATTTCATAAAAATATTTACTTTAAATTATTTAATAAATATTTGCACATATAATTTAAAAAATGTGCATAGATATTACATAAACTTACCTATTATAATATGACGGCACATTAAATGCATCGCAATATAACTATAATACTCGAATAAATCAAATGATCATTATTCCAGGCTAAGTACAGTAAAAATCTTAACTAAATAATAAAACTATTAATAAACGTTTACTAAAATATAAATTTAGTACATTTTATATTTAATATAAAAATGAAAATGCTGTACAAATTTAGAGCGTTTATAATAATAAACATTAATGTCTTTGTTTGCTTGAATATCTGAGATCGATATAACAGGTCATTTTACGGAAAAATATCTATTAGATATTAGATAATAATATATATAATAGTTATAGATATAAAATATAGATACAGATATAGATATAGATAATATCTATTATTTAATATCAATTAGATATTCAAAAACTTTTAATTTTACCAAAAAATTCAATGTAAAATAATATTTTTTATTATTTAAGATTTGATATCTAGACGGTACAAAAAAAAAAATATACATTTATATATAGATAGATAATAGCATAGGTAATCTAATAAAAATAATAATATCGCCAGGACCTATCTAACCTAACCTAACCTCCTACCTAACCTAAACAACCGTTGTTTTATCGGTTGTTTAGGTTAGGTATTACAGGTTGGTAATAGAATAGCTTACAGTTTATGGATCCTAATGTAATTATCCTGGGAATTGGGTGACGATTAAAGTCCGTTTTTTGTTCTAATTTTATTCTAACTGAAAAATTAATTTTTTATTTTCAATTTTCATACAAGAAAACCCGGTTTTATACACTAACTGTGGTCAGATTGATAAACCCATTGTAGTCATTTCTAATTGAAAACATTATGTTAATGTATGGTTACGCAAACTATTACAAAAAATGTGCTTTATATTGTAATAATTTTATTATCAATTAAACTTACATTTATGTTGTATATCATTATAATAACGAACCTTAAGAGGATGCTATACTTGCATTTTCTGTCTCTGTCCATCTAATTGGCAATATAGCAAAATTATACAACGCAAAATTGAAATTATGGCATTTTGGTTAGATTTAGAGCTTAAACACCTATTATCAAATTTAACGAGAAGAATAATTTCGAGTGAACGTCGTGGGCTTTTTGTAAAATATTGCCATAAAAAAAAGTTACCGGCATTTTTAGTTTTTGATATTTTTAAATAGCTTTAACTTTTTCGTCAGACGATAATTTACAAAATGTCCATTAGGTTCACTCGAAAATATTCCTCGCTTTAAATTTTGTAATAAGTGTTTATACTCTAAATTCAACCTAAACGGCAAAATTTCAATTCTGCGTAGTGTGATTTTACTATATTATCTGTTAGACAGACAGAGACAACAAATGCGAGTTTAACATCCTCTTAAGATTTAATATATTTTCGTTTTATGCAATAAAATCTAGTGAAATATTACAATATATTATGCGGGTACAAATACTTTATTGAAATACAAATGTAACATTTATCTACGAGAATGTTTAATAAATAATGTAACAATGATCATATCTTATCTGTATAATTATTGTATTTTGACTCGACCGTTGGAACTCCCGCCAGTCGATATAATAATGTAAAACTACTGCATATGACCTCAAAGCTTCAGTTGGAACACGTGATTTCGTTGTATCTACTTGATTCGTTAGTCTGTGATTTTTCTTACAATAAAAACGACAATAAATATATATTTCATATTAAATAAAATCGTACAATATGACTTACGATTTGGTTTTCCATCAATGGTATACTTTGTGGAGCATATGTTTATTTGCATAGATTTATTTTAATGTAACACTTGACGTAGCTATTTATGAAAACTGTGAAATGGGCAAATAAAATAATTTAAAATTAAAATTGTAGGTACATGGTAAAACTTAAACCATTATAAAACAGTGTTGGGTAAATTATTTGTACAGAGTAATTAAATTATACGACACGTTACATTAAAAAAAATACTTTTACGTTACCTAAAATTATTTTTATGAACTTACACGATATCACTTGATTAATTCAAAAGTCACGGTATTATTTTCATTTTGCTAAAATGTTAACATTTCATAACAGTAATTGTGTAGGTATGTTATTTGTATACTATATCAAAATATCCGAGTTCGCTGGGGTCATATAATACGGATAACAAAAATGCATTATAAATACAATTCCACATCACTCCTTAGTCTATAGCCTGATAAGCGATTATAGGCCTATATGCTGTCAGATCAATAAAAGCACGATAACATATTTTCTAGGAATGATAATAAAATAATAATCATAAAGACGTTATCGAGCAGGATATGAGTTGTATAGTCTAAAAGTAATCACGAGTGGTTTGTGTATTTTGAAATGCATTTGAACGACTAAATATTATTATTTGTTCATATAGTCTTATACGTCGTATAATTTATATTATTAAATAATTGCAATAATAACTTGAACTTATTAAAATTTATTAAAAAAGTACTAACTTTTAAATTGAATTTTGTTAAAACTATGTTAATATTTAAATAATAAGTAATTGTAAACTGCTTTACTCAAATAGTACCTACTTTCGTATGTGTATGTATAAATAAATATCCGAAACGGAAAATTTAGAGACACTATTACGTGATTTATGTGAAATTTTCATAGCGGTATCAGTTAGGTCTAATATATTCTTATATACATATTTATTTTAATCAGCCAATCAAGGTTAGGCGTTCAGGTATAACGTTAAGTTCCGAATGAAATTTAAATTTTTAAAATAATAAAATATTTCTTGTTGATGACATTATGATACATGTTATACTTTTTTTTTCATTAAATTCGTTTCTAGTTGAAAACGATCATTACAAAACATTACTATTTTATTGTAGTGCGGCAGGTATTGTACAATTAAATATATATATATATATATATTATATAATAATATATAGGATACGGTTAGGTACAAAGAAATCAATTTCAAACGTTTCGACCATTATATAAATAAAAAGTTTAATTTTTGTGGACATTTAATTTATATATGTGTGTGTGTGTGGGTATGTGGGGTATGTGTGTATGTTTTTATTATTGCGAAACAACTAAAGCCAATAGGTTTTGGAGCAGAATTTCGAAATTGAAATTTTAATTCCCAACTAGACATGAAACGTCGGTATATCAAAAAGTCATTGTTTCGTGTCCAGAAACAAATTAAAACCTAAACGAAAATCGAATTGATTTAGGTTATTATTATATTATTTCATAAATATTATACATATTGTATAAATTATAGAATAGTGTGACATGAGTGACCATGAGTGGTTTTTATATAATATATTTATACTAGGTATAGTTTCCTCCGAAAATTACCTTTATTTTAATTTTATTTTTTGCTTATTTTTATCAATTTTTGAAACCGATTTCGTCCCATCCCCCAAATCGACTCCAAAATCCATCACTGGAACATCACGTATAAGATATAATAATATTTAAAAAAAAAAAAAGCCAATATCAGTGGTTTTATAAACATACAATTTTTCCAGTTACAAAATTTCCAATGTCATAAATGTTCAATTTTATTTACGATAATACCACTTAAATGTTGTTGAAAAATGTTTATAACGTATGTGTATAGGAATATATTTTATTATAATTTAGTATTATATATTAATACCATCGGGTAGAAAATGAGGGAGCCAACGGGGTTTTTCTCGTTGGTGGTGTCTACTCAAGGATGCGAACCGGACAAAATAACCAAATTCGTCCACTAATATGGTTGCTGTAGCTATCAAGAGCCATTTTAAATTCCTTTAACATATGAAAGTGTAAACCTGAGCATGGTAAATTTTGGGAAATAAGAGGATGTAAAACTTTTAATTTATATAATATATTATATCATCATGTAATTGTGAACCTATCGACGAACTGTTGAGTAATATATTTGATCTATCAAATAAATACATAATGCATCCTTTTGGAATGACAAAGATTTCCATAATTATAAATTTTGTTTAAAAACTGAAAAAATACTGAAAAATAAAACATAGTTTAAATGCAACAATTACTCTGAGAAACTATTAGTGTAATTACTACTACATGAGAGGCGACAATACAAAACGTGATATTGCCAAAATTTTTAATTTTATTTAGAGTTAAACATCAAATATTATTAGAAAAAACGACTAGGAATCGATTGGTAATATTATTTTTCTCAATATTGAACTTATACCGTATATATAACTTATACATTTAAAAATCATCAATTTATTCAAAATGTGTTATTTTCTTCGAAAACTTTTATCAAAACGTCTTATTTTCATGTTAGAAGATGTCAAAGAAAACAATTTTTAATTAAAAACTTAATTTTTCATTATTAACAACTTACAAAGTTCTTAGAAATATGAAACGAAAAATAAGTTATAGATAACAACATTTTCTAATGCCTTACATAGCTTTTTTCGAGATTTAAATTTTTTTTTAGTGTTATATTTATTTAAAAAAAATCAAAAAATATGGATTTTCATAAAACTTATTTCAACGGCTACATAGAACCCTAGATAATATTGTTCTTTATCATTTATTTTTGTTTCATCTTTCTCAGATGATTTTAAGTTCCTATAAATGAGAAATTCAAGAGTAATATTTCCAATAAAATTTTATAAATTCATAGAAAAACAACCACGATAAAAAATGATATACTAATGGGACCAATATTATAATTATTCATTTTTAAAATGCATAATATAAATATTATTCAATCGTTAGATTCTTATCTTTCTTAACATTTTCTAAAAATTACACACGTATATATATATATATATAAGTCTTATATAATAAGCTCCTTAATAATGGCCGTGCTAACATCCTCAAGCAATGTGTTAATGCGTAGATTTAAATTCTTACTACAGTCAGTACGGTTTGATGAAGTAAATACTGGATTTTCTTATTTTTATCATAATATTCTATTGGCAATGTTAATACTATATAATATGGTAAACAAATTTTTTTTCACACCGTACCATTTCCTTACAGCTCATACTATATAAATATTTAAAAAGATGACTTATAGTTAATTAATTACCCCGCAGAAAGGCCGGTCAATATTATTTATTTTATATTTTAGCATCAGAGTTGTTTAAAAGAAATTAAATTTATCGTAGTAATCATTTGTAAGTTGTGGCACATAAAAGTCCCAAGAACCATGGGAATGTGATTAAAAATTACGTAATGTTTTATTATTAAAATTCAATATTTATGAAAACATTTTATAACTAGACAAATGGAAGACTATGAATGAATGAAATGTAACATTTTTTTCTTAACCCAACCACGTCATAAAACATAATATTATAACGCATAGGTATATTTCTTTTCACATTTTACAGAGAATGTATAGTAAGAGTAAACTATGAAAATCAATAAATCATTCAGAATATCGTTAACTTATTAGTATTATTTGATAACGACTGTATACCCTGTATAAATTATTGATTGATATATATGAATCATTGGCAATGGTATATATTCACAGTATATATTTTTTTATTTATTTGTATTGAATGCGGGGCGAGCCCGATTACATTGTATGGTAAACATGAAAATCAAAAAGAAAAATTACAAATAATTAAGATTAAACAGACAAAAGTTAACGCTAAGAACTAAGGAATAAAGGGTCGTCATTGGCCAGCAGTTTCATCATTAGTTAAATATAATTACTGCGGCTAAAAGGAATACGGAAAGGGAAGGAGTATCTGGAATAAAAAGTTGGAACTCTGAAATTAACTTTAGACAGGAGGCCAGGGGCATCGACTTCACCGTTAATAAGTTTAGAAAGAAACGTAAGATTACCGTGTGTCCTCCTATCACACAGGGTAGACAAACAAGAGCGTTGCAACACCGGTTCGTACTGGTGAGGCGCGCACTCGACGTGTAACGCGAAAGCGGCAAATTTCAAAAATTTCGCGCTGAACTCTTTCCAGCTGACAACTACCATCGAGTGTGCACGGATCCCAAATTAATTAAACCATACTCCAAAATTGACCGGACGAAAGAAGAGTGTAAGATAAGGTCGTAAGAGCACTGGACAATATAAAATCAGCCGAAATTCTCTTAATAAATCCGAGAAGCTTCGAAATGGACCAAGGTCCATAACACAATCACCTGAGTATTTTATAGCAAAATCGTCAACAGAGTATTGAAACATGATATTCTCGCAGGAACGAGTGTAGGTCATGGTATGACGTTTAGGAATACCAAGCTCCAAGCCACAGAATTAAGATCATATTGTAACAGTTCACAGTCTAATACGGAGAAATAGCTTGATGTCGTCAGCAAAAATAAGTAGTTCACGGTGCTCTACCACATCTTTGATACCATCAGTGCAAAAATAGTGCAAATAGAATAGGAGATAGATGCCCTCCTTGAGGTACACCAGAGGTTACATATATCAAGTGGGCTGGAACAAATACCATTAATCTTGACACAATCCGTTTCCTCTCAGACAAATAGGAACGGAACCAAGATAATAGGTGCTCACCGAACCCAAGATTTAATAAGACTTTCAACAGAGCACGGTGGTGCACCCGGTCAAAGGCCTTGGCGAAGTCCGAATAAATCGAATCTACCTGCGAATGCTATTACTAAAGGCTTCATAAACGTATTCAGTAAAAATTAAATTACAGGTCGTAACAGAACGCCCGGGGCGAAATCCGTGTTGTTCGTCGATAATGATACTATTAATAGGTCTATATAAGGGGACTGTAAAACGAATGACTCAAATAGTCAAATATTATCACGGAACATATAATATTAATCATACAATTTTAAATAATGTTCAAAATACTTAACAATAGTCAACAATAATATTATATTAACTATTAAGTTATATAGTTCATTAAGAAATAAGAAAATATTTATTTTTTTTTACAAAATGTATTATTTTTTTCACTTTGAAACGTGGTATTTCGTGGGAAGTAATACGTTATATTATTATGTGTAAACATTAAAAAAAAAAACTAACAAAATAATCTTTAAAAATTAAAAACTGAAATTCTTCTAATCAGAGAAATGTCTTTAAATTGTTTTTTTTTTTTTTTGCATATTTTATAAGTATTGAAGTTAAAGCCTGAAAACATTTAATGAGCGGGAACAGATAATCTGAACAATTAACAATTTGGCAATATCACGTTTTGGATTTCTGACCCTCATAATATTATTATCCCAATAGATAATTAATGATACACTGATTTATATTGTAATACGAAAATAGTGTAAAAATAAAATCAAAGGCAAGTATATCGATTTTTATGGGATTCTGACTCATATTTTGTGCAGTTTTCTCGGGTATTTTTTTTTCATTTTTTCCATTTTTCGCGTATATTTATATAATTCCTTAAACAAATATTTGACACAAGTAAAGGAAAAAGAGAGAGTTTATTTTTCATGTTTTCGTCGTTTATTTTTTGTGAGACGTCAAAGAGAGATTTTCACATAAAAGACCTTTATTTAAAAAAATACCCCCAGTGTTATTTCTAGATCCTTTTTTTCTGTATACTGAAAAATTATAAACTTTGTGATAATATAAAATGTAAATACCGAAAAAATAAGCCTACTTAAAATATAATTTTATGTTTATAAAAACCATATCTATATAGTATATATAATACTTACATACATACATACATACATACATACATACATACATACATACATACATACATAAATATATATTATATGTAGTGATATTTTGTAAAGATTTCAGGACAATTCTATGAATGAAGAAAAATAATAAATACCTATATTAATATGACAATTTAATTTATTATTATTTTTCTTGACGTTTAATAATATATTCAGAATAATAATTATAAAAAAAAAAACTGGAAATTATATTGTCGTAACATTATCATGAAAATGTATACCTATTGATTACTTATTGAAATATACATAATATAATTTAAAATTATGCAATATTTGTAAAAATAATATATTATAAAATTAAAGACATACCTATAAAATAAATTATTTAACATACCTAATGATAAAGAAAATCCATATTTTTCGTGCAATATTACGTTCATATTTTTGAACATTTCACATTCTATTGGAAAATTAATCATAAATATTTAATCGAAAACAAAAACCACTTAATCTTTTTATCTGTTGAATATTTTCTATTTTTAATCAATTTCGGTACATTTTTACATTTAATTTTATACGGAGTACATCGGTAAACGTTTAAACGTGTTTATTTAAAAAACTATTTTTGAGTACATACGACCGTTAGATATACGTATGTAAAATTGATGAACCTATGTATTAATATAGTTCTTTAAAATACCATTTAATATTTCACATAGAACTGAGTTGTATTAAAAATTTTTAATTAAAAAGATTTACCGTTTAAAATTGCTAAATAAAAAAAAAAAAAAGAGGGCTATATGATCACCGTTGTTTCCCGATAATTTCATCCCCGGCCATGTAACTAGTATTTTTTTTTTTTTAATTGAAGTCTTACAAGTTAGTCTGTTTATCAGATATAAATAAATTTAAAATGTAATAAATGATATATTTATAATAGCTCAGTTTTATGTAGGTACAGTTATTACTACATAATATTATACAGTATATTTTATTGAATGTTCAGTTTATGACATATAATATTGAAAACGAACAAAATATTATATGTAAACCATTTGATTTATAATTGGTGTATATTCCAATAGGTACTCTTTACAATAGAACATAATGAAACGGTCACATGACATACAGTTGAATAAAATAATTAAGATAATAAACATACAATACCAA
>JAIPRL010003157.1:0-49905 GCA_025469235.1 Pemphigus obesinymphae | reverse complement strand
ATGTGGAATCCTTCTTTACTTAGACTTAAAATTATGTTTAAGAGGCACCTACTTAATACATTTTTATGCAAATATACATAATTAATAAAAAATGGTAATTTATATTATTGTATTGTTTTTTTTTTTTATGAAGTTCGGTTCGGGTTCGGTTCGACCTCAAAAATCTGGGTTCGTAACATCACTAGTAATTTTGTATGTTTATTTTATCAATTCCATTGATCAACTGGTAGTGATTTTACAACCGTAAAATATACAGTTATCGCTTCAATATAGTAACACGTTTATCATTTTTAGGAGCATCATTTGGTTTATACCAAGGCTTGTACTAAGGGTATTTTAGAAGTAATAGTAAATTAAATTTTTGTATCTACATAGTTATAAAATGTATCTTGGCCATCACTCAAGGCCAAGGGATTAATATATTGTTACATTAAAATTAAATATATTTTGGAATCTTATTTAATTATATGTAGACATTTAAAGTCGGTTTAAGTAGGTACTATATTAAGTATAAGCATTAGAGTAAAAGTGTTTGAATAGGTATGTATAGATGCTACTTTTCCCGTATATAAGGTGCATAGTCACTTTATATAAAACATAAATTAATTATTTATGTTTTCTATTGCCCAGTAGTATTTATATATTAGAAACTATTAGATAACAATAATTATTATGATGAATTATTTTTTGGAGTTTATTGATTATTTTAACGAATATGAACTTGTGGATCAACATGATAGCTACTTACTGTACACATACGAAGTGAACTATTATGACCCATATGAAAATATATTGAAAATCAATTTTTACACTTAAATTTATGTATATCATATATGTACAGAAATTATATTCACTTATTTTAACTTATTAATACCAATCGGCGTAATTTAATAAGGTTTCAAATCTAGAAAGTGGATATTTTATCCTTAAAAAGTATATTTAAAATATAATGATAATACTAATCTAACCACAATGAAGCCGCTTGGATAAAGCGGTTCGGTTCTTATTGGAGCTTCGAACAATTGGCCCGGTCGTGAAGCAACTGCAAAAGCGAACGAGTGTAATGTTAAATGATCATTTCAATTTCATAATAAGTTGTTGTTTTCAAAAAAATGTATAAAACAATTACAATATTATATAATCAATATAGTTTTCGTAAATTTTTATATCTATATATTTTTAATCAATATTAAAAAAACAGAATGTAAAATGGAAACAATATTTATAAAAAAATTTAATAAATAGAAGAGAGGAAAAATAATTTAAGTAAAAAAGGAAACAAATTTTAGTATCACAACAGCGCAACTCGTTGAAAAAATTAAAAAGATAGTATATGGTTATCAGGCCTTTACGTGTAAAACTCAAATAAATGTAAAATTACATTAGACCGTCGTGGTATAGTATGTGTATATAATAAGTAGATGTAAAGTTTTACAGATTTCAAAATATTTAAGTTCATTTTGTAAAATATTTGATTTTATTATAAGAATCTATTTAGAAAAATGTCTAGTCTATAAATACACATCTAACTTCAGAGTAATATTTATTAAAATATTCTTTTATGCTATTAACTTTTTGACCAGATAACTTGAATCCATCCGGTATAATATGTGTGCCAGATTTCTGGTAACAAATGTGATAAGGATGGTACATTGAAGAGGTCATTTTTTATTTTATGGATAAACGCGTAAGGAAATATTTCTGAAAAGTCATGAATAAAACGGGTTGTAATGGTTATTTCCTCGTAATTCTGAAAATATGAATCTAGAAACCCGAAATCTTTTAATTTTATATAATTAGGTATATTATATACGTCATATATTTTTTAATTTTAATTGTTTACAATACAACTCAATTCGTTATCACAGTAACTACCTAGATAGATTGTTCATTCACATCATATTTTAAAAACGTATAGAAACTTGAAAATATCTAACATGCTCGAATAGTGGGTATTATTTCTAACTTTTATTCATTATGAATATTGTTATTATTAATTATTAAACTTATATTTAATAATAATACCGTTCATGTTCTAGTTATAAATATACAAATATAGGTATGGGCACCAAGAATAACGGGTCGATTAAAATGTATTATAATGGACAATAATATAATGGCTATAGAAAAATTCAAGTGCCTTACGAAGTATTCGAGCTTCGAAATTTTTCAATACAATTACAATCATTGTATATAATATATAATACTCGCAGGTCTTGGTACATAGTTTCAGGGAGGTGAAAACGTAAAAAATAAATCCTAATAATTTATAGTTTGCCGACTTAAAACTGCAAAAAAATATACTTGATAAACACAAAAAAAAAAAAAAAAAAAAAAAACAACAACAAAAGGCCATCGGACTTTTTCTAAAATTTTCCGACTGCTTTCTCCGGGGGGGTGGTGGACGGCTCTGTCGGTACACGAAAATAAAAAAAGACACAGTTGTACGAGTGTTTTTTGGGAGAAACTGCCAATATTTTTCGTCGGTATACCGCACAAATTCGAACTGTACACGTCATCGTGTACTGCAGTCTGCCGAGAGTGCAGCGTGTATTATGATATGATATAACGTAGTCTTATCGGATATGTCGTCACGGGGGCGATCCGAATGCAGTCGCCCGCACGATTGATAACGATACCTATTTATTTATCGTGTGACGAAACGAAATAAAACCGCTATACTACAACTGTACCACCACGTTATTTTATAATATTATCAATATTACATTCTCGCGGAGCACGAAAAGAAGGAACTATATAATATATATCATTGTATACACCGGCATATTATATGTGTGTGTGCTTAGGTCTATTTGGGCTCTTTCTCTCCGTACAAGTCTGTCTATTCATCGAACTCGTTATATATACACACACACGCGGCGACCATCCACGAGCGTACAATAATATATATATATATTATAACCCGGTCGCCCCTCATCCGTTTCAATGAATATTTTACCAGCTCCTCTCCTCTTCGTATCTTTTCCGCCTTATATATTACTCGTATATACATCGTATACATATATATATCGTATACATATATATATATATATACAACACGTATAATATATATATAAAATACCCGATCGGAACACTATGTGTGTGTGTGTGTGTATTTGTGCTCATAATAATTTACGTATATTATTATCATCATACACACACATACCCTTCGTCTTTGATTACGGGGGAGGCTTCTTTTCATCCAAGTATATACAAACACACACACACACACACACACACACACACATATATATATATATATATATATAGACACCCCCTACACCTGCAGCCTATCTCTAGTGCTCCATTACGCTCCTCGCGTCGAGGTGGTGGAGGGCAATCATTTTTCATTCCTTTCACATTCGACTGCGTAATGCGTGTATATCGCGTCCCATATATGTATATAATAATATAACGAATAGATGTGTTTGATTTTTGTTTTATTAAACGACACACCGAGTATGTATACACCGCGCGTGTATAGGCACACACGCATTCCGTGTATAATATGTACATGTATATATAATTGTTAATATATATATATATATATATATATAACGCGCATATGTGTCTGCGCTAATGATGAACGTGACAAAGGTGGCAATGTGTGAGAAGTTTAGGTGGGGGGTGTGGGTAAAAAGGCATTTGAAAAAATAAATAAACAAACCACTCGGTAAGTTTCATTCATGGTGCAACACGTTCACGAAATAGTAGTTGACGTCTCGTCGATTACCGCCACCCTGGTACTGGTAGCTATATATATATATTATTATTATTATTATTATCTCGGTCCCGTCGAAACGGAGGCGGCTCACAATGACTCGAGATACTGTATATATATATATATAAGAAATCACAATAATGACGTTTTGGATCGTGTGAAACCGATTTAGCTATACTGTACGCGTATACTGTATATAATATGTTACATAATGTGACACGTGTTTGATTCTAATCGAATTTTCGGAAAGCGAATCAATATAGTAGACGAACCGTACCCGAGAAATGCACATATGCATAACGAATCGAATTTTCGAGATGCGTATAAATGCATACGGAACACCCATCGGCCGTTTTCACGATCGATTTCATAATAGGATTATGTATGATATATAGTATAGATACCAGCCATTATACGCGCATACTTCGATTTAAACGAAGAATTTATCAGAGCGGTTAAAACGCAATCATGTACTATACCGTATATTATGTATATAAATACCGTACGTTTATGGGTTATTGGTAGTATTTCGACAACTATAATATTCACTAAACATTTAGTATTGGTATTCGGTATCTATACATTTTTATGTACTCGTAGTTTACTTTTTGAACGAACCGTTCGCAAAAATATGTCCATCAAAACACTCCCTTATTGTACCTGTGTATAATAATCATGAACGCAATTACAAAATGCATAGTACATAATATCTTATGATGGCATACGTATGTAGAAAATGATTCGTTACTAAAATTTATCAATGACACAAAATATATTATACGATGAGATTATTACGGGTATATTTTACAATTATTGACGTTGATACAGTGATCTTTGTGGTGGCCTTCATCATCATTGTTAGCCATTGAGAAATATATGCAATAATAAATTGTTCTCTATGAATCGATTTACCAGTGCCCGTGTTATATTATGAAATCAGTACCTATATAAACAGGTGGCTCATTTTACATATTTTACAATAACACTATTGAAAATAAAAACCAGTTGCAGAGAAAAAAAACACCCTCGAATCGTCTAATCTTTATTATGAAAAAATGTATTCATTTCTTTGACAATATATAGTCATTCGTTACAAAAAACATTTTCGTATTGACGTAGTATGAGTAATAAGATGTATTAAAAAGTATCTTTAAATGTTCTAAAAAGAATGATGTATAAATTCACCGGAACAATTCATCGAATAAACGACAATAAGTTCATTATATTATATATCTACCTAGGTTATATAATGTATATTTTAAAATAAAATTATATAAATACATAGTTCTTCATTATCGTTTTCCAACGAAAAAAATATTCGTACAAACCTAATACGAATAAAACATTAAACAACGAAATAAATGATTTACAACAATTTGTATACGAAGAAAAACATATTTTCTTATTCAAGAAACATACGATAATGATAAATATTACAAATCGTCAGTATAGATACTTATATACTCGTATATTGGATTAAAATTCGATTGGCCTGCGATCAACTATCAAAAATTCAATTAAGAATTAAGATTATTATGACGTCTCGCTAAAACATTAGGTACATGACAAGGTCACGTACTTTTAACGTTGCTGGAAAGAGTCGACCAAAAAAACGGAGTTGAAATGGGTGCTATATAGCCATGGTGACCAGATATAATATTCCAAAAAAAAGTACGTTTTAAAATATATCCTCCTTTATTACAAAAAAAAAAAAACTCGTCCCCCTTGAGTGGTATGGTCAATGTGTAAATTATTTTACAAGATTTCTCATAGCTCATAGGCCATTTCCATCAACGCCATTTTTTTTTTTTTTTTTTGACCTAATTACTCTATTGTTTATATTTATTTTCCCTATAAAAAACTGAATATTTGAAATAATTTCATTACAAGGCCAACTTATTAGGGATGTATCTTTCAAGGGCGTATTTAAAGTTGTCGGTTGGAGATGGGCCCCCCTCACCCATCACTCGTAAAATAGGCAATTAACAGTAAAAAAATTTGATTCTGCATTAGAAAGATGATATAATGTGTATTATATAGGTACATATAAAAACATCTGTTTCGCACTCTTCCTCCTATAGATACAGGTCGAATACACTATTGGTGTCTTTATGATGAAACGATTTTGAAACATTGAATACACTGAAAATAAATAAATTTTTAAAGGTAAATATACAAATAGTACACAGTAATACAGTAGGTAGTTACATAATAATAATGTACTATAATATTATTATATCGTAGTTTATACCAAAGTAGCAAAATATTATCTTATTATACTAATAGGCATTAGGTCGAACCATAAAATATAAATAATTAAATCATGCTAATTAATAAAATATATGTATTAACCGGTGATATTTTTTAAAAAGGAGTACAATCTCATGTACTTAACAATATTGTCAAGGACACTAAGACTAGGACAATGCAATAAAAAAAGAGTACTGTCCTAAGAAAATAAGTACGTCTGGTCACCATATAATATATAGGACGTTCTTAGCACCTATTATTTAATAATGTTTTCCTAAGTATAATGAACTAAAAATAGTATAAATTCCTACGTTTAATGGAGAAATATTTTTCATTTTTATATATATATATAAAAAAAACGAACAAAATAAATATCAAATAATAATTTATTAATCATTTTATTTTAAAAACTGTTTAACATTTTTGTCCAGCATCTGTGAATAAAAAATGAATATGCTCAACACGATTGAAAACGTTTTAAATAAAATATAAATAATATAACTACCCATATATTTATTTCTCTCCATAGTTCAGATTTTTCTAATTAATTAAATATTAGGTTACACAAATTATAGCTTTATTGTATGTTATAAGTATACCTACATTTTTTTGAGTAGAACAGTTAAAGAAGAACTTTTCACGTAAAAACATTTTGATAAAACATTTATTGTGTAGTTGATATTTTAAAAAGGAAAACTAGGCACTGAAAATAACGGAAAATGTGTAATAAATCAGAAAAAAATTCTACACCGAACCTCGCTGAAAATCGTTTTATCAAATAAAATCGTTCAATCATTGCTTTCAAATTCTATACATCCACCAACTGCAGTATCGTATTTAATGAGTAAAGCCTTTCCACCCATTAAACTGACTGGATTTTAAACCGTATTTTTTTTTCAATGTATTACTATATTAGTTATAGGTATGTTGAAATTTAAAATAGATTGATTGATACCTATCTCATATTACCTATGTATTATACATTAATCTGTCAATAATCTATATAATTATATATATATATATTAATAATAATCTATATTCCATATATATTATATCTATATTGTATCTGTTATATTATCATACTACATATCGCAATATATAGTACACACTAATCATGCAAATTTAACAAGCTTGTGTATACATGTTAATGAATGTAACTCATGTCTTAATTGGTATTAAGAGGACGTCGCACCCGCATTTACCGTCTCCGTCTTTTTAGTGGGCAATATAGCGAAACTACATTACGCAAAACAATAAATGTGGTGTCTACGTTAAAATTAGAGTTAAAACACCTATTACCAATTTTAAAAATGGAAATATTTTCTACAGAACGACACATCCTTTTTGTAAAATGTTTATCAAATAAGTTACCAGTGTTTTAGAAAAAATAAAACTCAAAACGCTGTAACTTCTTTGATACTCAATATTTTACAGAAAATATATGTCGTTCTTTAGAAAATATTCTTATTTTTATAACTGGTATTAGGTGTTTTACGTCTAATTTTAACGTAAACACCACATTTATTGTTTTGCGTAGTGTAGTTTTACTATTTTGCCTATTTGATAGACAAAGACAGCAAATGCGGGTGTGCGACGTTCTCATAAGATCTGTAAATATCTAGGTATAGTAACATACCATAATCTCATTATGCCAATATTAGTATGACCTTATTTAGGACCACGTAAAATTAGTGACAAATAAACTAAGGAAAATTATGTATTCTTTCAAAAACCTAGTTGATGTATTAGAAAATAAGAAAATTGGAGTATATAGTATATAACAAGCACTAGTAAAATCTATTATTAAATATGGTATTTCTGTTTGGGGAGATGCCTACGACACAACTATAGACCAACTTAAAAAAAAAAAAAAAAAAAAAACAATACAAAATAGAACTTTAAAATACCCCTAGCTATATACCAGTGTATACTACATAGAATACCTTTACAAAGAATTAAATGTATAATAAAGCTTTTGCATTTTACATTATCAAAAATAACATCACTTATTCTATCTCAGAATACGAATATTATACAAGACATCAATATAATGTATCGTTTATGCATAGAACACTAATACGATCTTCCAAAACTATATAACAGGTTATATTACATTGGACATTGAAAATTGAATTTGTTTTAAGATTTTTAGTAAAAAATTCAAAGTTTTCCCCACCAGTTTTACATGTATATAGTTTTACCCATCTACGCGTATATATTCGAGAGTTTAGAATTAAAGGAACGTATCGACCAAAATGTTGAATTTAAAAACTATAGTATTATTATTTAATTGTCAACCCTTTTACTGCTATGGACGCGCCAGCTTATCCAATCCATGTAACACTGCTGTGCTATAGAAGCTCAGCGGCGAGTCCATTCATTTTTAAAATCAGCAAAAATAGTTATCAACAATGTAATAACGTCATCCGATAGTAAATTTACAGTCGGATAAAATGAAACAAAAAAAAAATAAAATAAAAATAGGACCAATATCAAAGAAGATATAAGTATAATCAATTTTGTAACAGGGTGCCCAAAGTGTGATAACATATGATAGCCGGATAATTTTTTTTTTTGTTCGTGCAACGTATAACCCGCCAAAATAATTATGATAACATATGTTGATTGTTGATCATCATTGGGTTTTTTTAAAGTTTAAATTTATCAGTGCTTTTATAATATATAATGTTTAATTAAATAATTAATTTTTTAGTAGGTATACAATAATAAAATGTTATAAATGAATTAATATTCATCGCTTATATGTCTACTTATATTCATTCATTCCAATCTTCCAAGTCTTTTCCTCTTTTTATAAACCTATATTTACCTATCGTATAGATTATAAAAAATTGATAACATTTTGGGAACCAATTGTATCCTTAATATCTCCTTAAATAATGATTGAAAATGAATGAAAAAAAAAAATTATGAAATTTTATTTAGTGGCCTTGAACAAAATCCAACCCCCCCCCCCTCAAAAAAAAAAAAATATGCATTTTGGTCAGCACAGTAGGGTGCGCTAGAAAAAAAAAACCGGTCGGCAGTGAAAGGGTTAATATATTACGTTATTATTATTATATAATATTTTTAGTCTTATTTTTACGAATTGTCGTGCGATATTATTGTTAATATAATAAAACGTTGATTGTTTTTAAATTAATATCAATGGATTTTACCAATAGGTAGTAATTAATATGGTCGGTACGTTCCGCTGAGCCGACCATAATAGACCCTCATCTTATCATGACGACGAAAAAAAAAAAAAAAACGGAAAACCGACGGTAAAACGGCTGAGGGTTTCCCTGCCCCGTACGCCGTTGTTCACTATCGTCTCGGCAGACGTTAGCAAATCAAAACAATCCTTTCGCGGATGACGTGCGCGCGTGATTAAACGGGGTAATGCTTGTGTACACACACACACACACACACACACACACACCGGCACTAATAGTACGCGTTTATCCGCGCGGCGGACACGGAGCGGCGCGGTCGGGCGACGGGAAAGAGGGATTACACGGCCGCGGCGTCTTTTCGGACACGTTACACGTAATATACGTTATACGTCTTGCTCGGCACCTAAGTAAGCTCCTTTTACCCTATCGCTACACGGTAATGAGATGTCCTTCGCGCGTGTCTCGTCCCCTACAGTTTATACGCGTCTCCGTCATTTTACATATTACGCCTAATGCATATACATATTATTATCGTGTCTCTCGTATACGTGTGTGTGTGTGTAAATAGGTTAGATGTGCTCGGCAAACGTGTCGTATAATGACACTGCGCGGAGACGGACACGTCTCCCATCACTCTCTGTGGCACGCACATTGTACGCGTCACTCCGGCGCCGTTTGCGAATCGCCTCCCGTTCCACTGCGATCATCGCGTCATTACTGTTATTACCGCGCCCGTAGTTATCGTTGTCGTTGTTGTCGTCGTCGTCGTCGTCGTCGTCGTTGTTGTTGTTGTTGTTGTTGTTGTTATTATACGGCGGCCAAGACGGGCCCGGCAGATGAGACCCATCTCGTCGACCGGGAGAATAGGGTCGTCCGCGCACCGGATTATCGCGCCGCCGGATCGCAATTTATCAAAACCCATTTGGACGACATGCACGTTTTACCGTCACATTCGTCCAAGTCCCCGTCGTACACACGTATTATTATTATTATTATATTATATTATATCGTCGCGGCGGTCGTGTGCGTACGTAAGACGGCGGACCGGAACGACGGACTTGCAGACGGTTGCCGGAAATGCGAAATTTACGAGATTACCGTACCTCTGACGTACCGCCCCCTCCACCCGACCAAAAATGTACTCTGGACGTTATATGTGCATCCCGTGCGCCATAGGTATATATATATATATATATATATACTTATCCACTTGTCAGACACTACTACTACCTACTATACGGTGATTACCGCCGCAGTATATATAGTTGGTAACATTACACTAAATCACCACATACACCTGATGCTGACACGGATTACGAGATTTTAGATTTCACAAACTTCATTTTGGGAAACCGCATAACATATCACATTCGTACGTTCACAGAACGATTAGAATAATTAGAATTATACGGTCTCGTCCACTCGTCCGTTACCGGCTGTGCAATTATTCCCCGGGGCCGTTTCCGAATAAAGAATTTTTTTTTTTTTTTTTTTTTTTTTGGGAGGATGAAAATGTGAAAAAAATTATATAATACTTACCTTTTCAAAACATAAAAAAAGCAAAAAAAAAAAAAAAGGGGGGGCATTGGCTTTTTCTATTATTTGTCGACTGCTTTCCGAGATGGAGGCCGAGACAACTTTAAACGTAAAGTAAACTTTACGACATAATATTTACGAAAATAACTCGAAAAGCGTTTGTGTGACCTACAGGAGTCCGTAACGACGTATATAAATGTATCGATTAGATGGGTTGGATCAATTCCATTTCCATTCTTTACTGGGTTCCATTGAACACTCCTACTTTATAATAAATGGGAATTCGTTAAAAGGGACTTGACCCTTAAGGAGGCGCGTTCCTTCTTTTAACGTTCATAGTCACGTGGAGGTCTACCAGACCTCCACGGTCAACCATCAATCGATCATATACATATAGATAAATGTACCTACTACTTCTGTGGATTGTAATATTATATAAGTTTTGTGCTTTGCGGGGGTCAACTAGAACCCAATGTTTGAGGGTTAAGTCACATGTTTGAACTAAATGGTTTTATGTTGAATTATTTATCCTCTTATGTAAACATGTCGTTTTGTATTAAATATACAATTTTTGCATCTTTTTTTAGTCGTACAAAATGATTTTTTAATATTCATGATATGTTTAAAAGTATCTATACCTATCATATAGTTTTATACGACCAAAAATGTACATACAATATTGTCTCTTTAATATACAAAACTTCGTGTTCAAACTTAAATCGATATTTTAAAATCTATTAATTTTATATGAGTAATATTATTTTGAAATTGTAATTTGTTAAATGAGACCTAAAGCTCACAAATCGTTTTTGGGCATTTATAGAAAAATTAATAAAAAAAAAAAAGAAAGTATTTTCATTTTTCTATTTAATATAAATTAATGCTATTTAAACGAAATTATGATGATAGATATTTCAATATAAGTTAATTTAAAGCAAAATAGTTTTTAATTTGTTTGAAAAGTTATTAAAAATGTAGATAAATCCCTTTGAAAAAATATCCATTCATATTATATAGAGTTATAAGTCATTAATTGAACTCTTGAGAGGACGTCATACACTCGATGTTTAAGGAATTTGATATGTAAGCAATGTTTATAAAATGTCAAGAAGAATTTAAATCCAACAATTTGAAAATATTATAAAAGTAATTTTAAAATATCTATCGATATCATTATTAATTGTTATTTAATCACGATATTTATTTAAAATAAAAAATGTTTCAAAATATCAAAATACGAAACGAAAACAAATACCAGCTAACAACATTATCTAGTACTTTATTTTACCTTTTTTTTGATATATTGATTTTATTTTAAGATTAATAGTCATTTAAGAATTTAAAAAAAATTAATTTTAACAAATGATAAAATGTGTATAAAATATAAATGCACAAATTAAAAACCGGACAGAAAGGGCGCTAGATAATTTAGATAATGTTGTTAGCTATTATTGGTTTCTGTTTCATATTTCTAACACATGAAAGAAAATTATAAATGCTAATGTGAGTTTTCCATTGACGTTATCTTAATTGAAAACGATATTAACTCATACCACATACTCACTTTATGTGCGATTAAGTTATTTTCAAGATTTTCGTTTTGGCGTACGTATCGAACCGATTTCTGTTGGTGAGAATAGTGAAAGATTACATCAGGGTCTCGTGAACAAGAGAACCTAAGTAATGTGCCGTGAGAAACAGAAAAAATATTCAGAAATTTAATCTGAGGGACGCAATTTTAAAAACTTGATAAGATTAACACAACATAACTCTGAACGTATACTTGTTCATCAACTCAATAAACTAAAACACACAGTATACATATTATATTCTGGTATGAACAAGCAACAAAAATGATTTAGAGTCAACGATATTGTGTATATAAATAAATGAATTAAAAATTTCCAACGATAAATCATAAATTAAATGTTTGTAAAAATTACACTTTAATTTTTTTTAAATAAAATGCCAATATTCATATTGCATAAATCTTTGCAATAAAATAATTATATTTTTTTTTTTTTTTTTTTTTTTTTACTACTAACTAATAAAACATTACTTTGAGCTGTTGTACATGGTCGACGACTATAGTATAATTTTAAATTTGAAGGAAACACGCACATGTCTTGTGATGAAAATCAATTGTCATAAGACATAATTTATGACAAATAATGCGTCCGTACAGGTCATTTAGATTCATAAAATAACACGTTTGGGTTTAAAAATAATTATAAAAACCATAATGAAAATACATAACTCTGTTATATTGGTCATTTTTAATTTAATTTAATACTAATTTTCAACATACAAAATTACGGTAGAGTTCTGGTTTCTATTTAAAAAAAAAAAAATAATATATTGTATATTTTTGCATGTTAAAAATACCCTAACTATAAGGTATAAGGTATAATTTTCTAGTATTTATTATCTAATGTAAATTTTCATAAAATCAAATATATATTGTACGATGTTGAAAATATAAAAATATTTTTCATTATATCAAATGTTAATTTTATGATATTGTATTATTATCAAAGCATAACATCTGCAATTTTTATATGGAACTTAATATTAAGTATCTACTTTGGAAAACATTGTAAACACAAATACTTTTTTTTTGAAATTACATTTTTGTAGTTCATACTGTATACAAATATATACTGATAATATAATAATAAATTTATGGAACGTAACTTATTATTATATTACTATTATAAATTATGATTTTTATTTTATTTTATTTTTTGTTTAATGAATGTTGCACAATATCGTTGAGTCACGTTATAAATGAAATATTAGACACATTATCATTAAGATAAATATTAGTACCTTTCTATATATTATAATATTCTTGTAGATATTTTGTACGTATATACGTATTACGTTAGATTATTAATAAAATAAATATTCAAATTTTTGTTCAAATAGTATATCATTAAAATATTAACACAATTTAACAGAATTATACAAAATTATTTTTGACTGCAAATAAATAAAAATGTACCACCTACATATCTAATGTTATAAAAAAATCGATGTTATCAAATGATCAAATGAAAAAAACAAGATCATATTATAACAAAAGTTAATGAAAATTAACAAAAATTATCCTCGATCTCTATTATATACTATACTATTATGTAATAAGGTATTAAATAATATTCTAATTAAGGTAGCCAAGGATTAGTAATCAATACCTTCAAACGTAGACTGTATAAATGCTCGGTCTTACATCAATAATGCTTGATCTGAAGCGTAATCAATATTTGCAATACAGTTTTACGACAAAAATATATAGTTGATTCGATTTTTTGATGATATGAACATCAATATATATATATATTATACTATAATTTATAATCAATGATACGAATTATTACTTATTTATTACGAATTATTATTTTAAAAACTTTATAACCAATAATTATTGTAGACAAACTGTTCTTAAAGATTTGTACAACATACACAGTTAATTCTATTTTTTAGATCTTTGCGATCTAAAGATACATAAAGATACATAAATAAAAATAAAATATTATTATAAAAATTAATTAATTCACATTTACCATTAATTTATATATAACTAGCTGAATTACTCGGCGTTGCCCGTATTAGATTGTTGTGTATTTAATATTTTTTTAATTTTTATATATAGGTACAATATAGCAATCGTATGCAACTTCGTTTGACCCAGTGTTTAGTATTTTACATATTCTATTTGCTTAAACCATTTTAATAAAATTTTAAAAACTATTTTATATATTTACAAATAACACAGAATTCGGCATAAATGCCGTCTATTGTATATAGACTTATGCAAAAGGTCAATTATTATTCATAAATTTCTCAGAAGATTTTAATGATCAATTATTCATGAACTTATGATTTTTTTCATTTTAAAAAATATTGGGGGGATAATGAAAAAAAATTTCGTCAAAAAAAAAAAAAATGTCTAGAAATCAATTTCAACGCCACCTACTGGGTCCATTTGTGAATCTAAATCATCCGAGGACCCACTCTAATACACACAAAAAATTTCATTAAAATCGGTCCAGCCGTTTAGCAGGAGTTTTTGAATACTCACATACGGACAATAAAAAAATATATATATAAATAAAGATATGATATAACTAATAATATAAAATAGGTATCTAAAATAAAATGGTAATTTATATATTTTGGTGTTGAGTTACTTGTAGAATTATTTATAAATATAAATAAATACCCAGTTTCTACAAAAAGAATTTGTTTTTATTTAACAAATACGTATTTCGAAAATAATGTTCTCATCTTCAGTGTTAAACAACTACTGGTTTGTACTAGCAGTAGTTGTTTAACACTGAAGATGAGAACATTGTTTTCGAAATACGTATTTATTAAATAAAAACAAATTCTTTTTGTAGAAACTGGGTATTTATTTATATTTATGGTAATTTATAGTTACAAATCGATTTTTTAACTGTACAAATTTAGTTTTATTTTTTGTTGTATACAATTATCGTAGTTAAATGGATTTTTTAGGGACATTCAAAAGCGTTTGTATTATAGAACCTAAAATATAACCGCTAGAACCTTAATATAACTTCTGTATTTCAGATGCTACTTACATCTATAAAATATATAATTTACCAGACCTCTAAATATGCCCTTTATCCGTTATCAATGATATAGGTTAGGTATATATTTTCTTTGTTTGATCATACTCCGTGGCGAACCGTCATTGACGTGACTACTCAGCGGTTGGCTTTCTTTCTCTTTCGTCCGTGGCTGTTAAGGTAACTTTTCGATAAGTCACATAAGCTTGATAAGAATACGGGTTTTCTGGTTTTGCTAAATCACATTTTATTTCTTTTGTTTTAATAAATATTGTTTTAGTTTTCGTGTTTGCCATTTTTTTTTTTTTTTTTTATTATTAATTAAAAATATATTAAATCATTTGTTATAAAAATGTACAGTAACTGTCAAATAATCAAGTTTTAAGAACAAATTATACTGCCATTTTATTAATAAATGTTATTATAAACCACAATTATATCATGTTTATGTTTTGTTAATTGGACATTGGAATTAATGTATAGGTACAATAGAAGTAAATAGAAATTCTATATAATATATAGGTATGTGCAAAATTGTGTTTTTATAAAATTATAATAGGTACTTACTTATATACTTATTAGTTATTAGTTTATAAATTAGTTTAACTAAAAAATAAATAAATTGTAATAATAATGATTTACTGAATTATCATTCAAAAGTCAATACAATATAATAACTATTATAGGTAGCCGGTATAGGTATATAAAACTAATGTATAAGTTTATCAAACAACTATCACTCACATAATATAAGTATGGTACAACTGTATAATATAAAATATAAAAAGGTATATTTTTTACATACCTAATTTTTTACATACGACACATAAAGTGACCATTCATATATGGAGTCAGTTATGGTCTAGTGGGTAGA
Organism: Pemphigus obesinymphae; assembly: GCA_025469235.1. Taxonomy (NCBI): domain Eukaryota; kingdom Metazoa; phylum Arthropoda; class Insecta; order Hemiptera; family Aphididae; genus Pemphigus; species Pemphigus obesinymphae. The sequence goes on along the minus strand of JAIPRL010003157.1, from coordinate 33,753 downwards.
AATGTATGTTTCGGCGCACAAAGGTCGTGGTTCGTGATATCGGGTATAGCCAACGAGATTTTTCGTGTTGGTGGCGTTATGGTCAGGTATCTGATACAAGCCGGCCATAATTACCCGTTTGCCCATCATTGGCTTTGTCCGAGAACCATCTCTGACGTCCCTAACATATGGCAAGTATTAAGTTTGGTTGGGAAAAATAGGATGTAAAACTTGTATTTTTTTTTTTTTTTTTTTTTTGGCCACCCCTGCAAATAGTTGGGAGAAAAGACGAAGGAGAAGGCATGAAGTGACTATGTATGCATTGCATACGGGCATAAGATGACAAAAAATTAATGATAAATAGATACTGGTAAATTTTAGAGTCTGAGCTGAAGAATGCTATATAGTGGTTATACTACAACGATGTTTTTTTTTCTGAAAAAAAATTTTTGACCAGAAGACTTTATACCCATTTTTGGGTAGAAAATTCAACCCAGATAGTACTTTGGAGATACCATTTTTATTTTTAAATTATAAGTCAACAATATTATATCCTCTGCTTTCTCTGTATTTAATATTAGTGCAAACCGGGTCTTACGCAATTCACGCCTGTTGGAATTTACCGATGATATGAAAGTAGCTATTTTTGTAAATTCTATAAATGATTATATAAAATTACTTAAATTAGCTTGTGTCTTGAGCCGAGAATTTAGGTTTATCTTTTAATATTTTTAAGTGTCATTCTATGATATTTATCTGTACCAAAAACCCATTGACTTCTACTTACCTCATTAATAATACCTCCATTTGAAGTCCTAGTTCAGTCCATGATTTAGGTTTCATCTTTACCCAATCTGCACGTTGAAATGTTTGCTGTACATTTGTTTATGTAATAAGACTTTAGGTTTTTTTCCAGTTGCGCGTGACTTTAAATTATCGACACCTTTGAAGGTTTTATATTGGGCATTTGTCAAACTACTATTGGAGTATGGTTCTATTCTCATTTCTCTGGGATCTTAGTGCAACTTTGATTTCTTGTCAATTTGAAAGGGTTCAATAGAAATTCCTAAAAATTGTCAGCTATTTACTTAAAATTGATTGCTCTCCTCATGGTTATTCTCCTACTTTGATATAATAATAATAATAATAATATTTATTCAAATTAATAAAACAGTCAGAAGCCCAATAGTACAGATTAATATTTACAATATTAAAATTAACAATTATATAATCTATATATTTTGGTATATCTACACTGAGATTCTTGAGGCAGGTGACCAACTTAACTTTTATTACTAAGTTACTAAATGGTAAAATTGACTCTCTTACACTATTGAAGTTTGGGGAAGGGGAGTTATCATAATTCCTATAACTAAAAGTGGACGTTACCCAGTTAAAAAATCAATTTTTATTTAAGTTTTTAACTCAACTAGTTAATTTTTTGTACATTAACTATTTAACCTAATTAGTTTAAATTATCATTGGCTTAACTTAACTTTTAATTGATAACTTCTATAATCGTTCAGTTAAGTTATTAGTTCATTAACACGTAAAATATGAAATTATTGCTAGTCTATATTTTAATATTTGTACAAATGTAACCAAATAAAAAAGTACCTAATATATATTAAATAAAGTAAATACCTAGCGGGAAAGTTTATTGTTGAATATTTTCAAAAAAGGCCTTGAGATTTAAGTCTTTAAATATTAAATTTAACTTTTTTTAAACTAAAGTAAGTAAATATTCTTTTCGGAGTCATTTCAAACTATTGTTATCTACTCAGGTTACAAATCGATATATAAAGGGTTTTAATCGCGTGGCATAAATACCTACGAAATAATAGTTTGTGCGATACTACTACTGAAATCAATGACAAGTAAACTAATTAATTTAACAGATTTCTATTGTTTCATATTTGTTTGCTGTTAAAATTATTTTTCATTTTCACATTTTCATCACACAAACTATTTTTATTTATTATTTATATATTATTTATTTTTATCTATATCCTATTACACATGTTTGAGGTAGTAGGTACTAAATATAATGGAAAGTGTAGTTATGTAGTATAGTGTACCTACATCAAATTATATAGAAGTATATACATAACTATATATAGTATATAGAAGTAGCTCAAAAATAGTTTTTAAACTGTCCGCACCTCGTAAAATAGAATTGAAAATATTAACAATTAATGCTATAAAAATATATTAAAAATGAAGTCCTTAATTTATAAACTTATGAAAAAATTCAATTTAATAAAATTACAATAAACATTAAATATAAAATTAACCTGTGCTATTTTTTTGAAGAATACATTTTTGCTGCTTTACTATTGTTATCAATCTTATTATAATATTTAAATACATTGTTTACTAATATATAATGATTAATTAAGAAGATTATACAGTTTAACAAAAATTTGTTGTCTTCGTTTATGTAACGGGTAATATAAAAAATGTATGTTTTGCATAATTATAAGTTTTGTAATTACAAATTCTAAGTGTAGCGAGGGATATATTAGTTTTACAATGATTATTATTTTCTTTTTGTATATATATTATACACTTTTTGGGGTAGAAGAAAAAGTAGGAATTTTCGAGCAAAGAGATTTCTTTTTATTTATTGGAGTATTGTTACTATAAATAGATAATTTTCGATTTTCTCAGAAGTTTTCTTTAGTGTAAAGAAAAATTACCGAAAATGATTATAAATTAATGAAACATACTGCTTATAAAGACATGACATTTCTGTGATGAAATCGTCAAATTTTCAAAATAAAAAATAAAATTATTTTACCTAAAACAAACTCTATACTCGACTATTTTAAATATTCTCGTTTATCATATTCTGTTTGCATTTCAAATCTAAGATAACTATATGAGAGAAGCTGTACTTAGAAAACGTGAAAGTGTTTTAATGCCGTTAAAACACGTGTATAGCGTTGTGTTAACACATAGTTTGACGTTTGGTCAATTCGCGCCAATGTGAACAATAATAATTTCGGTATTTAATGGGCTCGCCAAGACCACCAGCACTTTAATTCGCCAAATGTGGTCGAAAATTCCACTCTCGTTTCCCAACCTGAGTAAATAACAGCTCGCTATGACTTATGAGCTTAACCGGTCAAATTTATTTTTGGTCAACTTGAAGGCGTTCAGGCCGATTTTGGCTACCCCAACTTCACATAACTAATTACATATTTTCCATTAATCGTCCTTGAAATACGCTTATGACGCTAATTTCAGTTTTTGTATTTGATTTGGTGTATAAATCAGATGTCGTAGTATATATATTATATATATTTTGAAAATACATATATATAGGTAGCTGATACTAATTTTTAATAACTATATAATTATAATAATTATTAGTATTGCCCTGAGTATTATAAGTGTTTATTATTAGTGTACACCCACGCGGTGTCTAGCCGACTAGCATATAGACCGAGATGGTGTGCATCGGTGATAATTCGTAAGGTGTGCCCTGTAGAGTCGGTCGGTCGTCCGACAACGTCGTGCGGCGGACAGACGGCAGCGTCGTCGTAGTGAAAGATATAAGTCGTTAATATATATTATTGTATTTATATATAAATTTAATATGGTATTATATATACATTATAATAATATTATACGATATTGTGTTTTATATAACGCCCAATTTTTCGTCGTTTATATCACTCCACCCCCGCCCTTTGCGTCCATCTATATATCTCTCCTTTTTCTAATAAATATTCACGATTGTTATACTATTATTATTATTGTTATTATTATTATTATTATTATTATTATTATTATTACACGTGAACACCAGTTATATACATACTATTATATACATGTTATATAGGTAACGTCCACACCTGTGATTTCCGGAGTTATCTGGACGGTGATTACCTGTTGATCGTTACAATAGACACGCCCGCGGGAGAATCTACGCCGGCTATATTATATTATATCATGCTTACGGTGAGACGATTTGATTATTATTATTCTTATTATTTTTTATTTTTTTTTTTTTTACTTTCTCGTATTTGAATACGTATCAAAAAACTATTGGAAATTGGAAACGAATTTGTATTATGACTCGTAAACACGATGATAATCGAGTTATTATAGCTTCTTTCAATGATAAAACCTATCATTATAGCTACCGTATGATATTATGACTGTACTATCAACTATCTAGTTAAACGAGATAGTGTGATGGTAGTGCTATCACATTATCACATTCGGTGCACACTACTTGCGTCCCAAATCAAAATATCAATTAAAATGTATGACCTAGTTGCGTCCCTATTCCCTGGTCTGAAATGATCAGCTATTCGACTATAAATAAGTACGTTTTCGTTTTACGATTTATTTCAGCATTTAAAATTGTGTGTAGTACGAGAAGTTTAATGTGTAGTAAGTACGAAATTAGATAGTGTATTAATCAAATTAGCCAATTCTACATTTTTACGTATTATAATGCTGATGAAAATAAAAAGAAGGTAATTCAAAGAAAAAAAATGGATTAAATCTGTAGTATTTCAAAGGCTAATTTATTTAATTCATATTTAAAATATCTACATATGATAAGGTAACATAACATTACAATTTAGTAGAAAATAAATAATTATATATCTAATAATAAGTTTGTTTTCTACTTTTTTTTTAAAAATCCCATTTCCATTTTTATTTATTGTTCGTAATTTCACAATGATAATTATCAATTTTATTTTCGTTTCGTTATTTTAAAATTACATTGTGTTAAGTTTTAAGTGTCTAAAAAATTGTAGATGTATTATCCCTATTATTTTTCTTTTTGAATGATTTAACTATGAATTAGAATGGTGGTTATTCGGCATCCTTGGTGGATTTATTATTGCTATAAACGCATTTTTAGCAAATAATATATACGAATTACGATTATACTTTATTATACTAGTATTTGTTTTTATTATGACCGAAATGCGTCCAAATTTATGGGACGCAAATAGGCTATCGCTTATCAATTGGTGTTATCAATGTTAACATTGGGACGCAAGTAGTGTGCAACCATCACATTAAATACTATCACTTTTACTATGTAAAATATTTATATTATTTATATTTATATTTTGTTACTATACCTTAAATCTTTTTGTATATTGTATAATTTAATTATCAAGCACTATTATTATTATAATTATTATTACTATACATAAGTCCATAAATTATGCCGCAACCAACAACATAACTGTCTGAATATAGTATACTGTGTCACTATATAGGAAACCTATTATCCACTTTGTATATATTTTTGTGCATAAAAGTTGTTCTCTCTCTATAGAAGATACACTATCGCGAAAGAAGCTATCTCGTATTCACTACCTATTATCGTATATGGGCTTTAGTATTAAATATATTTTATACAAAAATAGACACCTAATGTTATAACCCGGCCAGTTCATCTGCGCCCTTGGCGACCGTTACATTTTTAAATTTGTAGGGGTTATTAAAATTGCGGAAGCATAAATATGTTACGTAGATAATAATATATATATATTTTTTTTTTTTTTGAGGTTATACTCCCGGTAAAATACTGATTATCCAATAATATCCATGATAATACCAAAGTCACATATTGTTCAATTAATATTTTTGAACCCCTAGCTGATCTGGTCAAACGCGTGACGTCACCGAGGGCGCAGATGAACCGGACGGGTTATAAACATATGTATTTTAATATATATAGAGTGATTTGAGTTTTATATATTTTATAAATTATATATATATGGAAAAAGCACAGATCAACCGCCGCCGTCGTTTAAAAGTCACAATATTGTAATGAAACCGTTTGATTTATTAATTTCGTGCGTACACCTATAATAATAATAATAATAATAATAACAACAGTTCAAACAAATAATAAACAATATGATTTATGGAATTTTCGGCTCGGGCACATTGACAATTTTAATCGATGAACATAATATATTTCTCACGTCGTCTGCACGACATCATAACGAACGTCCGTAACAATATATTAACAATTTACAAATATGGTACAAATAATAATGATGTATAATATATTACACGTATTATATTATAATATACGTATATGATATTTATGATTATATGCATGTATCACTTTTCCGTTTTAATATTTCCTCGTTCAAATGCGCGCGAACAATGAACATACGCGAGACCGCATCGTGCAAACCTGTATATTATTATTATTATTATTATTATTATTATTATTATTATTTTATGTACTTGCACACGCGTGTTATATCGCCATAATTAACAATAAAGTTCATTTCGTGGCACAAGTGTTATAGATGTCTGTACATACTGACCAAATAAAAAATGGAATTGACGAAACTTTCCCGATATTCTGTATAGCAATAGGTAAATAATTATCACAGATACGTGAAATTATAAAATAAATAATCTGAAGAAAATGACGACTCGAGTAACCTGCTATAACTATATTAATCAAGTCTGAATATAAAGTATAAATCATTGTACAAACGTTTGGGATGGAACAGGATATGGATATTACCTGAGAAGCTATATTATAATATTTTGTCATTTCGATGAATTCAATGGATTTTTCAAATATTTTAATATTTTTAAACTAATATTGATACTCTATTATGATGTTTCCCGGTTCATTTAACAATAAAACACGAATACCGATCATTTTTTTATCTATATAATAGTAAGTAGGTACGATTTTTTTTTTTTATTTCACCTCTATCAGCATGATGCATTTTGATATGATAAAATCAATTTCCTTGCATGCATTCTGTTATTCTGTAGACCATTAAGTTTATTATATTGTACCTATAATGGGTCATATTTAACATTTATAACACATTAAAGAGTCTAAATATTTGTACTAGGACAGATATCCGATTTCTCGCCATTTAGGTACCTACCTATCTATATTACCTATACAATAAAGACAATTCGTTCGTATGATTGTTTTTTTTATTTCAACAAAATCACCAGTTATTCTATTTTGTTAATTACGCAGAGCCGACGGTTGAAATAATAATATCATCAACGCGACGACGACAAACCCGTCAGGTAAAAATGCTCTGATTAAAATTCCTATGCCAGAGCCAGCGTGTCCTTTGATGTGAATTCCTTCGTATCGGCGTCAGCAGTAATGGCGAAAGGCTTATTTATCATTCGGAAAGTATTTGAAAACTTCGAAGGGCTCTTCAAACGCTCAGTTTTTGTAGGCTTGTCGCTCGTGTATCTGTATCGGGCTTTTTATATTTCGCCATAGTTGCGCGGCGGTGGTGCACAGAGCACACCGCGTTTTTTCTTCCTAACGGCCATAATTTAATTAAAATATTTGCCGCCATATTTTCGTTTCGCTAACGATTTTATTTCGGCGCTTTTATTAATTTTATTAATTTTATTATTATTATTATTATTATTATTATTTCACATTTTTTTCTTTTTTTTTTTTTTTTAATTACCGAGCATATTTTTAATGTAATAATATAAACATCAATTGGATGTGAATGAACGTATTAAAATTCAGTGCACGCGCTCAGAGTGTATGTGCCTATATGGTATACAAAATATGTGTGCTTCTCCTTTTTCTATATTATATTATATCGTTGACCGGCAACTATTAGCAAACGTGCCCGCAGCTATACTACGGCAGCTACGGCAGCTGTCGCAAAAAATTATAGGCGAGCAGTCATATTCATACTGTCCGAATTAATGTAACCGCTAAAATAGTGCTACATAAGAATATACTTAAAAGGTTTTTTTTTTTTTATTATAAATTGGGCTGAAGCTAATTTGTTTCATCGCCATGTGCTATACTATATAGTGTATGCAAAACATTTAACGATGTCCCTCTGAGTATTGCATATAAAAGCAAAAAAAGCAATCATCTATTTTTATGTTCATGATTAAAAACACATATATATTAGAGAAAAATCGAAATTCACATTACATACCAATTTATAATATATATATAATAAATATTAAATCCATATGCTATTCCCCTAAGATATAATTTTTATTCTAATAAACCATATTATGTCAAATACTCATAATATATAGTTATATTGTATATAATGTGTACCCTGTACATTATATTGTATATAATATGTATTCGTAACATAATTAGGAATAGTACACTCAGACTCAGCACTCCCCCGATTCTGCTACTATCGATTTTAAAAGAAAAAATGTTTTTGAAATTAATAGTATTATCATACTTTATAGTCACCTGGTAAACATCAAAAAACTCCCGAAAATTTGATCATCCTATGATAGTGCCAGAGTAACATTACTCTAGAACTTTGTTCAGTCATTTAATTTAAGAATTTCTGAAATTTTAGTGAAATTATGTAATTTATTTCGTATTTTTTTATAATCCAATTACAATTTTTTGAACATTCTCCTTTCAAGATATTTTTCTGTCCCGTTTCTTTCATGATATATTTCTGATTCGTTTCTTCAATGATATTTCATATTTTCTTCAATGAAATATTTTCTGTTAATTTTATCCATGATATTTTAAGCCGCATTTGGAAAAACGATTTTAAAAAGCTGTGAGTAAAGGGTGGTAAAGGCACTTCGATGGTCAGGTAGAATATTGATAGTAGATATAAGCAATAAAAAATATAAAATACACATAAATATTACCTACTGTAAAGAAAAGATGCACTTTCCCTTCTTGGGTAGGATATTGATGTTGATATATTGAATTTGAAAGCAATGATAAATCATTTCTTTCGATAAAATTATTCTGAGCGAAATTTTGGTGTGTATATATATTAGCATTTATATGATTAATAAAAAATACGACGTCAATACACATAGAGCTATAGTAAATATTTGGTGTAAATTTCAAGTTTCTGGCATTTTTATATTTTAATAATTTAGAATTTTTGGTATTTTTTAGTATTTTAATAAATATTATCTATCACCTACATATATAGTCGGAACCCATGACTAGTTTATATGTTATTTTCTAATTTATAACAACTTTTCGTAATACTTATCTTATCAAAGGTAGTTTTTGTTATGCTTTTGGGAACTACGTAGAAAATCATAAAATTACCTGTATAAAGTAGGTACTAACTAAAATAAATTTCCTATCAAAAACCTCTATACCAGAAAACTTTTGTTTTATTCATTCTGCCCAAATAAGTGTATATATACATGAAAAAATTAAAAACACATCAGTGTAAAACCAATATATTCCTCGCTACACTCAGAATCTAAAATTTAAGTCTTGTGACGTCATCATTTATGTCATTTTTGTAATGAATAACCATAGAAACTTTACTTTTTAATTTCCCATTTATAAAAATATTTAGTCTAAAGCAGGAATATTCTTTTAAGCTTAAGAAAATTACTAAGGAATTTAAAAATGATATCTGCAAAGTACCATATAGAATTAATTTTCTAAAAAATAGTTCATTACCTACTTCATAACTCTTACATAACTCCTTCTATCCAAAAGGTTAATTCAAGAAACAAATAAAATAAATGAACATCATAGTAAAATCAATATAGATTCTTCGCTCCGTTTAAAATCTAAAACATCATGGAAGAAATGCAATGGAAAAGTATCACAGAAAAAAATTTATTTATATTGTTTATAATTCAATGATTTGTCTTACTTTAGATTTTTTGGATGTTTAAGAATAGTTTTTCGGTATTTTTTCTTAGAAATAGCCGAATTTTGGTCTAAAACCTAATAAAGAGTTACTCGTGTTTATATTGAAATCGACTGTTAAGAAAATTTTTGATATTTTTAATCGAGAATGAAAAATTATTTATAAATTTAAAACCGTAAAAACATTGATATATTTTAATTTTTTTATAAAAACATGGCAATAGTAAAATGTGTTATTCTAAATAGACCAAAATATAATTAAATAATATGAAATTAAAATGTTTACGTTTTCTTTATAGTGTCAATGTATATTTAAATTTTAAAATGTACATGAAAATATGATGAAGATTCAAATAATGAACTAAAATACAAAATTAATATTAACTTAATTTAATTTATAATAAGAACATTTGCATAAAAAAAAAATAACAATAATGAGGAACTCACTTAGATTAGGTAAATATATTATATTAAGAGATTTATATCATTATAATAAGATATATTAAATATTATAGTCTACATCTCATATTAAATTCAACTTTGCAATGTTGGCAAGTTAATGATTATTTTAACAATTAAGTCATGTTAAAAAAAACTTATTAACTTAAATCAAGTAAATTTTTTTTGTACAAGTCAATATAACATTTTGGATTTACAAATATAATTAAGTAAGTATCTATTATTTTTTTGAAAACACTGTTAGTTTTTAATTTTAAGACTTTTAAAAACTTTGAAAATCAATAAAATAATATTAATGAAAACACTACAATGTATTTATAATGATTGTAATTAAAATTAATAAGAAATAGGTTCATAAAACTATTTAATTAGTAAATAATAATAATCATTTTGACAATAGACACTATATAAAACCAAAATGAATCAATTATTTTAAAATTAGTTTAATTGAGTTCTAATTAAAAGTAACTCGTTATTTAAAAGTTAGTAGTTAATATAACCAAAAATAAGTTAAGTTAAAAGTTAAAACTAACTTAACTTTTCACTTATTAACTTGTTAATGCCCAGCATTGAAACTTTATACACTTACAATTTTGAAAATAAATATTTTGAATGGGTTATATAATTCACTATATCATCAAGTTTCTTATGTAATTATAAATACTGGTTAGTATAATAAAAAACGTCAAATCAGATCATAATTTAATTTTTAATAGCAAAAATTTAAATAATTAAACCATAAAACAGAAATTTGAATGTTTATTTTAATAACTTACAAAGCATGAAATAATTAATATATACTTATCAGAAATTACGAGCAAGTCTTACAGCTTTCAGATTTAAATTGAATATTAAATAATACTCTAATCGATTTAAATTACTTTTCAAAAACTATAATTTAACGTATTTAATTATTGCAAATGTGTTAATTTAAAAATTCAAAAAAAAAAAAAACATACTATGTACTCATTGTATTTTTAATCATAATTAAACATGTTTAATTGTTAATTAATGTTGAGTAGAAACATGAAAACAATATAGAATAATAATGTATTATTTATATTGACTTAGAGAAAACGTATACAAGTTCGAAAATATCGTAGAAATAAGATGAAACAAGATCTATCGTCCTACGGTGCCGTTCTTTGACATTTAAATGTATATACACGTTCTATGAGATGTTAAAATTCCAATTGTTTAAATTATTTAAATAAACATAACTTTGAAAAAACTTAATATCGAAAAAAACCAACGTAGGATACTAGATAATATTGTTATCTGTTATTTGTGTTTTGTAACACACTGGCTTTTTATTGAAAATATCTTTATATTTTCTATTGATTTTCTTTTAATGTTATGATTTAGGTAACCCTTAGATCTCTTATTTTTAGTGTAAAGCTGGTTACACACGAGGCGATTTAATATCGCGCGTTCGTGTTTTTAAAATAAAACACATGCATTTCAATGTCAATATGACAACTTTGATATACGTACAACACGTCGTGTGCTCGTGTGAAAGCATATCGCGTTCACGTTTATATTATCGTCGTGATATCAAAAATGTGAACGCTTTTTGAGCAAAAACTCAAAAAGTCGAATCGCTCCGTATATAACCAACCTAAGTTTAGATCATGTTGAACAACTTGAACCTAAACTAGAAGTCTTAACCTCTTTTTTTTTAACTGTAACCGAAGCTAAAAAAACGTTATGGTTTCAACCCCTGAAATATTTTCAGAGACCATTCTAAGATACCATATTGAACCGATATGAAATTATTATACCACATAAAATTAACAGTTTTACATTCTCTTATTTCCCAAACTTCTAACATGCTCAGGTTTGCATCTTCACACATTAGGGGAGTCGAAGACGGCACATAGCTACCAAATTATTACTGGACGGGCTTGGTAACTATATAGGCGGTTTACACTGCAGTTGTACGGGAGGCTAGATGTCACCAGCGAGAAAAATCTCGTTGGCCATCGCTCTCGTTTGCTACCCGGGGACTGGGAGTCGAACCGGGGACCTCGTATGCCAAAACACGTGTTCTGACCACTCGACAGCAGCCGATCCCTAAATTATTACATCATACGATTGTTAATAATATTTTATTATTTTTAATATATTATATCACAATGTTAGGCATGTGTTTTTTTTTTTTTTTTACAATTATTTTAGTATGTGTCGTATATTGTCGTAAAGATTATACAGATTGAGGTTCCGGAAATGTATTTACTCGAACCTCATATTATAATACCTATATATATATATATATATATATATTAGGTACATGTAATAACGAAATCCATATTATTGAATGTGCGAAAGCCTGGACACGAACGGTTAAGATGGCGAATTTATGGTAAAATATCGAATTATCGACGGGTGCACGCGATGTTTACGTAAAAAAATCAGACCGGACCCATAAATTAGAGAGAAATCCCCGAAGAATGCGCTGTACACGATATTATAAATCGAATAGTCTGTTAGCGCAGCTGGACGGCCGGCTTTAAACGCTATGTCCTACAACGACGGCGGCCACTCCCGGCGCACATACAATAATAATAATAATAATAATAATATAAGGTTAAAATGTGTATATATATATATAAGTACACGTATTTTAAAAAAATAAAATATAAAAAAATAAATAGTGTGTATACAGTTTTTCATCGTCATCGTCGTAATATAATATTATACATTTTATTAATAGGTCCTATAAATTATTATTGCCGGATTTCGATTTTTTTCCTACCTTTACGTCCCGTTTTTAATTGTCCGTCGCACGACACCTATTTATAATAATATTCCGGTATACGCACGCGGCCTCCTCCTGAGACGGATCGATTAATATTTTTTCAGTCGCTCGTATACATATATATATATATACACATAATATATACGAATATATATTATACAAAAAAAAAAAAAAAACGACTATTTCGCTCATAAATTACACCAACATCTATCTATTGACGGATGACTCCGTATTATAATAATATAATACGTGTTTTGTCGGCAATTCCACCGACCCCGTACATTATACACCATGATATTATCATGCATAATATAGAATAGTGGTTTTCCATACGGTGGCAACTAATCAAGAAAAATTGATTCCCCATCGTGACCTAAAAAACAAGGTGCGTACACATGGCTACACGCGAAAGCCAAATAATGAAAAGTCGCCTGAATATTACCGTTTTTCTTAGCAATAACTCACAATACCGATGTATTCGGCAGGACGTTAATTTATCGGCGATCATCATTTCTGGTAATTTCGATCCTTGAAACCAGTTATATATACATAGCTATGAGAAACCTCGATCGACCGACAAAACAAAAAAAATAAATAAAAAATATACACTTAATCCGAAATTCGCTTAAAAACGATGATGATGTAATATAAGTGTGCGGATTTAGTTGGGAATGATGATTACAATTATCTTAACGTGTACTGTTATCATTTTCGTAATAAATTTGCATATCAAAAATTCGATTTGTGAACGTTTAGAACTAAATAATTCATTCAAACGTATCACTAAGTTTATATTCAGTGATCAATTTCATCGAATTTTTCAACCACAATGGTATTGCCCAACAGCTTACAATGAATTCATATGACACTGAGTCCTGTAAAATTTTATTTAAAATTCAAAATCAAAAGGTATAGTTATATTACCGTTTAAATAAAAATTATATCTGCACTTTTTAATAATTTCCAAATTCATTGTCTAGGAAAATATATATTATTGACCTTTCCGAAAATTTCGAGTTATATATGGTTAGGTCATAAGGTATAACCGGCCACCGTTATTGGTTACTACCGCGGCAGAACCTACTGTGCTACTGAATCGGCATGGTCGATTACACAGTACGCGACCGCACAAACCGGTCGGAACAATTACCGTGGCTGAGTTATTATAAACCCGCAGCATCTTTTTAGGTTTTTTCGAAATTCCATTTTGTTTGTTTATTTGATTGCGGTAGAGTGTTTTGCGATGTGACTGGTTTAAAAAAAAAATCCACGTGGTAGCATACACACAATCCGTGTGTTTTCGTGTGTTATCGAATAATTGAGTTTCGATATGGATAGTCAAAGCCTCGTAGGACGTGTATCTATTGAACGTACCGTCGACCATGCGGCTAAACGAAAGAAAATTGAACAGAAAAGATAAAAAAACGTCAATAATTTACGGTAAATTAATATAAAACAAAATATATTGACTGTCAGATTTCAAATATATTCTATACATCATATAATGTATGACATACGCCAGTGGTATATACGACTGTATTGGTGGAGGGGGGAAGGGTTATTGAGTTATGACCATCCATCCGTTCCTTGAATAAAATTAATTATTTTTTTTAAACGTAATTAAATATATTCATATAATCATATAATCAGTTATATAATAAGTGCAACAACCAAGTACCTATAAGTATTTTTGTTTTTAAGTATTCTTTACGATAATTATGACTTGTAATATACGTTTTTAAGTACCTCGGAAAACGCCAACTCACTTATTATTTTTCAATGGTAAATAAAAGATCCATAAAAAAACGTTAATAAGTATACAATTTTGATGAAAATCTATCACAGGCGTAGGCTAAATTTATTTATTTTTGCTTACCTACTTTTTTTCACTGAAATTCAGTGTTACCGTATATAATTTCTACTTTTAATTGCCTATTTATTTTCGCCCAGCAAAAATTCTGGGAGAGGGGGACTAAAAATTACACTAAAAACATCTATATACCTATGAACTTACTCATTACTGCAGCAGTATACTTAGGTACGTTTACACGACTTTTTGTATTCACCGAAATGTTAAAATATTTCACGAAAACGTGTCAAAGTTTTCAAAAATATAAGGATCGATTTAATCATTGATCATAGGTAGTTTATAATTCATTGATTGGGGATTAGAAAGTAGAAATTTAGTACAGAGTATCCGTATGTGACTTAAACCATATAATATTATACACTACATAGTACTATATACAGAGCCGTAGCAGGGGCTTGGCGAAACTGGCCCAGGCCAAGGACGCAACAGAAAAGGGGGAGCAAAAATTGAAATTAGAGGGGGAAATTCGGTTCTTTACTAAGGACGTTATCGAATCTTACTACGGCTCTGTCTATACAGTCTAATTCTACAGTCTCGGAATAATATTTATTGTATACTTAATTATTAAATTATCGCGAATTCTAGATGTTCAGTTTTGACAATACATATTGTTATATTACTGTTCGACTTATTATTACGCGGTATAATAACGACGATTAAAAATAATAATCCAACCGGCAGTTTAAATTATAATTTACGATTTTTACGAATTAATCTTTGGAAATTATGCAACAGGCATATTGGAACTTTACAAGTTTCACGAAAAGTTTTCCGCTTTTTCGTTTGAAACTTTCCACGCCATTTATATATATATATATATACATATCGTCTCTACAGCAGCAGTCGCCGTTGCTTCTGCAGCTGCCCAGGTCGATAAACACTATATTATTATATAATGTAATGATAATATATATTACAGGCGACGTGAAAACGTGGGCGGCACGTATAAATTTGATTTAAAATTTCAAGTTCAATGTCACACACCTGCGGTTCGAAAATTATAACTGCCGTACAACTGGTTGCGTTTCTGATGTTGTTGGCCATCTTGAACGGCCAGAGTGTGGTGACGGAGAGGGGGACGAACGGAAATTTACGACCCGTTGCGCGTGCCAACTTACACGGTAGCGGACCGGTTCTCCGGCGCGGGGCACGCACACTAAAATATTATAGTAAATTCTACGCCGGTCGAAGAAAACCACAAGTATAGATAATATTATTACGATAATAACATAATGCGTACATAATATAGGACGAAGACGGCAATAACTATATAGGTACAGGTACGCGTTTGCGACGATCATAATATCGGCTGGCTGGACGAATAATATATTACCGTTCAACGGTAGCGGCTCGTGGGTGAAATATCTGGTGGTGCACAATCAAAAAAATACTACGGATTAATGACAAATATATGTATTAATAATATTATATTATGTTATTTTCTCTAAAATGACGATATAATAGGTAAGTACTGTAACGACGAACGTGACGTCATTTTATTACGAACACAGGGACCCACATTCGTACAAAACATAATTCAGTTTACCTTATGCCAATATAACCTAGATGAGTGATGTCCTGATAACATCTGAAAATGGATAGATAATAACTGCACCGATCGACAAACGTCGTTACGACGTACGAGCACAGAATACAGTTGGATAATATACATAGTTGGCGGTTCAAACTGGTTTTGTGCGCGACGCTATATTATGATTTGCACGGTGTATTTTTCGCCAGAGAAGGAATAAAATAAAACGGCGCATCAAACATACGTTTTTCAAATGTGCGCGACGGACAGCGCTGCGGTAGTGTCGAGACAGTGTGGGGGAAACCACTATATAATATGAAATCTATCTAAATGTGTAATCTATGGCCGCGAACGACCGGCTACCAGCAGCAACCAACAATACAGCGGTCCTATGCATAATATTATGTAGGTAAAATAATAATATTCACGAGCACGACAATAATTACTAAAAAATACAACGATAAATAAATAATAATTTTATATAATTAAAAACAGTCTAATTTACTGAAATTTTAGACAGTGCATGTGCACCTGTGTTCCTTAACACGAGCCGCTACTGCCGTTCAACCTTCCACCCCGCCCGACTGTATTAATATTATCATAACGCCATAGAGTCCGAACTTTTGGGTTTTTACACATCTTGTGAAAGCAGCCAGCAGACCATATGGAGGCCATGAGCCTATGATCATATTATATTTTATTGAGAAAAAAAACACAATATTTTTTATTTATTCCTTTTTACGCATAATTTTCACCACTACATTATATTTTAAGGTATTTCTTCTTGCCTAACAAAACAATATAAAAAAAAAATTATGGCCCCGAAAATTAATATTATACATGGGGACCCGCAATTCGTAACGTCGCCTCTGTGTGGTTATACAAAAGCAAAAAATGTGTACGATTTGTTCAAACACTGAGTTCATGGGAAAAAGTTTTTTTTTCGCACACATGAGAATCATTCAAGAGATTTATTTTTATTTTAGTGAAATCTTATAATATTTTAGAATTTCTTGTAAATTGTGATTGAAAATAACTATATTAAAATAATATTGTTTTTTAATTGAATTTAGAGATATGAAAAATAATTTAATCAGTTTGATTTTGAAATTTGTTGATTATTTTTAAATATTTTTTTATTTTCGAGAGAATATAAAAAGAATATTTTGCAGCTTTTTCTTTTATTGTGCATATTAGCATCATATTTCCAACCTTTTTTTTCCAAAAAAAAAAAACATTTTTTTTTTTACCTAAATTTCCGGACCATAATAATTATAACATAATATATAATATGTAGATACCTATAATAATGATTTGCAACCATATAATTACAGATATCGATATCGTATCAAAATTATTAAATGCATTACATACTAAAAAAAAAAAAAATTGTATTGGTCTTATAAATTTACATAATGACCATTTCTCATTCAGAATTTTACATTTTTTGTAATGGCATCACTGTATTTCAGTTTTTACACTAGTATTCCACTAAAATCTATATTATTTAATAAATATAAAATAATAATGCCGTCAAATTTTTCCCGAACTGTGTACACACTGCAATGTTTCGTTGTTGTATAAGCGTCAAGCGTATTTTTACTTTGTAACTACAAATAAAATCGAAAAAAGTAAAAATATTGAAATACCTAATGATCATTTCGATATATCGATGTTGGTGTCGTAGATTTATCACGATATCGATATCGTTGCCCAACACTAATAATATGTAGATTCTATAGATACAACGCGGTTACCACTTACCCGGTATACGAATAGTACACGAAAAAACACTAATAAACCATATGATATATGGTCCAGAAATATTTACACGATTTATTTATTAGGTTTTAATGCCGTTAACGCGTGGTGTCCAATAAAAAATCGAAATTCCCTCCTACGGTGTCTATACTATATTATAGCTGAGATATTCTCGTGAAAACAATTCGGAATAATATCTAATGACGAATGCAAGATTTGATCACAAAAATATTGTGTGGGTATATAACGTGTTTGCCCGGACAAAGCAGGCTCGCGCATAATATTGAACTCACAAATTAATTTTATTATTATAGTTTATAATATTACCCTCCTACATATTATAAATAATAGAAATAACGCACTTTTCTCCAATAACTAAATATTTTTTATGATTTTAAATTCTAAAATACAAATTTTGACCAACCTGAACGGATGCAAAGGCTAATGTTACTAACCGGAACGCCGTTCCTGTATGTTCCGGTCCATTTCAAGCACTAATTTTTAGACCATAAAAGTGCATATAAGTGAATAAATATATCACACCTCTGGAATAAAACTACCACAACTCGAAATTTATAGTTCTGAGAAAAAGTAATTGGAAGTTTAAAACTAAGATATTTCATGTAAGTTCATGCATACCTATGCATTTGAAAATAAAAACTTAAATACATACAAACATGTTTTACAATATAATTTCTTCAAATATTATGAAATATTCTTTTGATTCCAAAAAGTTAGACTTGTGGCCTTTTATAATTTTTTAAGTGAATGCAAGACTGCCATCTTTTGAGATGTGGCTGTATTGCATACCCAAATTGATTTCAAGACAGCGGGAAAATATTTATACATTTATATACAAGACTGCCGTATTACGGCTGCACTATCACAAATTATGAAATGTAATACTGCCATACCTCTAAATATTACCGTTTTGCACTCAACATATCACATGAAAATTATAGTTTTTATTTAGTACAAGAATGCCACAAATCTAAAGAAGGCAATATTGAATTTCAACTTCAATGATTAATTGGATAAATGCATAAACGTATACTGCAATAAAGTAAATATGGCTCTGTTGCTTTGAAAATTAGCTAAAAATAGAATAATTCAATACTGCCACCATATTTTTGGTGACAAAATGAATAATGATATTGAATGCGGCGTTCTTGCATTTTATAGAGCTAATTTTGTACCATTCTAAAGTAATCATAACTTTTGAGTTGTGGCAGTCTTGTTCTAGAGGTGCGAATATAATATACATGTACATAAATAAGAAACGATGGTAATCAATAGTAGTCGGTGCGGCGGAGTCGATATATACCATTTTTCGAAACCGAAAGTTTTAATCACCGTTTTTTCATAGGCGTTTATCGAAAAAAAATAAAAAATAATGGAGCTGTATGTAACAATCGAATCACTACTTCTAATAGAATTTTTGGGTACAGACATAAAAAAAAAACACACACACACACATCATTGTAAATCCAATACATTCCTCGGTTCGCTGAGAATCTAAAAAACGAGAATTAGTTCATTCTTACCTCAAACTATAGGCCATAAAAAATTCAAGAATTTCGTATGAAAATATTATCCTTTTTCAAAAATGTATGAATCATTAGAACCACATTTTGTTAGCGCGAGCCTGTGATATATATATATATGTAATATGACCTTTCGTTGGATATACGTGTATTTCTTTATGTTTAGTCAAGACAATGTGTATACCTAAAGTGCGTAGGAGGAATATGTAGTAATATAATAGTTAATAATATCGATGTACCTTTATTACACATGTGTGTGTGTGTGTGTGTGTGTTATAATTGCACCGGAAAACAAAATCATTTGGATTCGAGGTTTCTGAAGCCAAACGTAAATTGTTTTATTCAAATCTCGTCATATATGGAGCAACGTATTTTACCGCGCTCAAATGTACGCGAAGTAAAAATATTTCTTATTTTATTACCATTTTTTTTTTTACCATTATTATTATTTTTTTATTTAATGATAACCGGAACCGCGGTTGATGGATTTTATAGACAATATTTAAGTGGAACTATATATATATATAATATTCCTATAACAATAATAATATGATAAAACGAAGTCCACCTGTATTCAACTGGCCACCAAGAAAATCATTACGTGAAATGACGTAGGCGGTAATAATGTAAATGTTTAATTTATAGAATAATGCATCGCATCTGCTTAATTATTATTCTGTAGGTTATAATAACGATAGTAATACATAGGTACATTATTTTATTATAATAATTCATAAATATATAATATACTGATTATTATTACTTTTTTTTTTTTATTTTTTTAATGAATTTCAATTCGATTATATATTATTATATTATACATTAATGTACCTACATTATAGCACGTCTATACACATATTAATTATACTGACATAATATATTTTTACGCAATATAAAAACATATAATATCTATATATATATAGGTTCATCGTTCTTTATCGTAATTTATTGGATTCGCATTTTATTCGTACCTGAAATTCGTGTTATTGAGAAAAATAAAATAGTACCTATGTCTCTTACCTATATCATTATTTGTTACGTGGGATTGGTTTAAATGTAAAAACTGTATTTTGTCGACTTCATATAATATAATATTATCGTTTTTGGTGGCTATCAGTAAAAATATCGACGAACTGACGTAATATTATACCATATATTAAATTATTCTTTTATATAAATATAATAAATATATTGTATACAAAATAAAACAATTATAATGACTGGCTTTTACAAGATATGGAAATATCGTTTTTTTTTTCAATATTATCAAATTACCCGGTCGATAATTTAAAACAGAAATAACGTATATGGGTAAATATATATTTATTTAGGTATATTATAACCAATAATAAACCTTCACAAACCAAAGGGTAAACCGCATATGGTCAACAGTGGTTAAGGGCAGGTAATGTAATTTTGGGTACAACTGTCCTTTGGATTTTTTTGAATAGGTAGGTACCTAGTTCTTAGAGTTATTTCAAATAATTTGAGGAAGACGAACCGCTCTGTCAATATCTATTCAGATATAGATATCTCGTTCATATATTTTAGAATATATTATTATATGGATGTATTTGGAATTTTAAAATAAAGTAAATATCTAAGGGTATTGAATCAACTTAGGGTCAGTATCCGGAAGTTTAAATTAATATTTGTAGTTTAAGATTTTGAGTGGAGGTGAGAAATCTATTGGTCTTACAATGATGTTTATTCTATTAATAATTTAATCTGGAAACAACTATTCGGGCAGAAAGAAGCGAGTAGGAGTTTTTATAGTAAAATCATGGGACTTTCCAAAGGCAATATTTTAATTGTCTCAGTATTTTTCTTAAGTATGTATAAAGAAAAACTACCATTTAAAACGGAATATTTCTATAAATGTATAACTTTTTTTAAATAATAAATAAAATAGTCATAGTAACTATATATTACTGAAATAATATATATGTGGTGATGTGATAAAAAAAATAATAAAAATGTTCTGCCACTAATATTTTTGAATAATATTATACCAATCTTCGCTCAATATAGATTTATAGAATTTAATCATTTTTCATTATAATATCAGTATCTTACCTAATGAGCTTCAACCCTCTATTTGCAAGTTTTACTTTTATGTTAAAATAGGAAGAGGAAATTAATAAATTTAAGACCTCTCAAAAATATATTAAGACAAACCAACTACCTATGATATCAAATCGGTTTACTAAAATATTTTATGAATTGAGGCCACAATAATTGTTTTCCAAGGATTTTGAGATAATATAATAGATACAGTTTTAAATTATAATAATAATCTTGACCTTGTCTTCAAATTTCAAGTCTTTAACACCCAAAACTACAAAAAGGTAGGTACTATTAAAATAAATATAAATAGATATCATGTTATCGTTATAAAACTTAGCGATTTCTTTTAATTCAAAGTTTATAAACGCATATTAAAAATAATTATACCCTCTCAGATTTTCCCACCTTTTATAATAATAAAATTACATAGAAAATAGAGATAGTCAAATTGCACATTTTATCTGAATCAACATGGTGCAAAACAGCACATATTTTTATATTTTAGGTCTAATTTCACACAAATTATATACGTCCAATGGACGTAATCCATTGGAATTTATTTTTTATCTCATATTTTTATTAGATACATATACATCTATCATTTCAGTTTTGTAAACTTTTTGTATTTTTGATAATAACATTTTATCTATGTATAAAGTATTTAGGGGGAAGGATGATCCTTCAGGAAATAGTGCCACCCTAAAGATATGATTCCAACACAAAAAAAAAAAACATTTGAAATTTAGGACACATTATCGTGTTATGTTATATGATAAAATATCAGGTTTTCATAATAAAATCAAGGCTTATTGTTAAAGAAAATATCATAATTATCTCGAGTCTCGAATAAAATCTATTTTTATTTATTAAAAAATAACGACATTTTCGATTGTAGTACCGTTCATCGATCCCAGTACTGCAATCCGAATATAACAATATTTTTTGACACGAATGAAATTGGACTAAAATAAATGCAGTTCTATATTATCCTGATTAAGCTTGTATTGTAAGTATAATGATAAATGTGGGGGAAGAATTACAAGAAGAGATTCAATTTGAAATATATGGCATATTCCAATTTGCTGTACTACCTATATTAATTAATCAATGTTATTATTAATTATACAATATGTTTAATATGGCTTTTGAAATGGGTGTCTTAAAATATTATATTTGATTTTCAAAAATATGTATTTAAAACTCTTTAATTTTAATCTAGTTGTTTTTAAATTTAAATATTAGATATACTATAACTAAACTACTGTTTTACTAATTTTACTATACCTATATCAATAAGGAAAACAATTGTCATTTTAGACTTATACAAACCTACCTATTAATTTTATTGAATACGATTGTTTATTTCCTAAGATGTCACATCGACGACTTTCAGTGGTGAATATATAATATTATTATAATATATTCTTGCAAAATAAAAACCATTAAAACAATATATTAGAAATAAGTCACCAGCTATTATACAATATTTAGGAGACATTCTCATCGGTGTTTTTATAAGTATAAATTACAAAAATGTTACAGTGATTTATAAAATATATAAACAATCATTTTTTATTCCTTTGATAATGAGCTAAATACATAAAAAATTATAAAACTCCGATGAGGTTGTTATCTATACATTTTATAATATAGGCATTATTACTGTAAAACCAATTTAAAATGATAATTTCGATTGTCTTAAGTACCTATAGACATTTATTACTTTTAATAATATGTAAATGTTTAAACATTTTTTGATTGATGATTTTTATTTTACTTAAAATGTCCTTAAAATTGCCTATATAAACCCCTCGAAAACTAGGAGTGTGGATACACTTAGTTGTTAAGGAGTTGTGTTTAGGCATTTTTAAAGACACTTTGAGAAAAATGGCAAACTAAATAAATGTTTAAATATATTTTAAAAGTATTTTAATAGTATATCCATATCAGTACTCAGTAACACTTTTTATTGTTGCGTATTAATTTATAATGTTTCAGAAAATACTCGTTTCTGGGAAATTATAAGCGGTCTTAATGTTTGATGACCTATGTACCAACAAATAATTTAAACACCATAAAATAATCTAAATTTTTACGGATGCAAGTAATTAAATCAAGTTAGGTAGGTATACGACTAAATTTTCCGAAATATTGGGTTTTTAAAAGTCTTATAGCCTATAGGTTTTAACTCGATTAATAATTGACTTTATCAGCTATGTAAAAACGTAGATAAATTTAAAATTTTGAATATTTTTCCATAAAGGTTTTTTACTAAAACAATTCAGTTCCCTCGAAATGTGGATCTCCATAAGGTTTTGGAAGTAGATACCCAGTTTTTGCTTATTTACTGAAAACTTTGGCAAAAATTGACGAATGACCATATTTTTTTTTGCTTATTTACCTTTTTCAAATCGATTTATAAAAATTTTCATATAAAATTATTACTAATATTCACTCTTTTTTATTGTCGTCCCGTTTTTTAATTTTCAAAATACATAATATGGTCACCCTATAATAAATTAGTGATGACTGATAATCAGAGCAATGGAAATCTTGATCTTGGTCTTGTTCTTGTTAACTCAGTCCATAGGTCGTGTTGATTCCATCTGTTGATATCGATCTTGATTTTAGTCTCATAAACTCGGTCTTAGTATTATACATGCAAGAGTATTGCAGTTTTGCTATTTACTGCCAAATGTATAAATAGATAGTATGGATGTAGGTACGATAGATAATATATAATACAAAATCCTTCATGTTCTACTAAATCTTAACTCACTGATCTACTCATCGTAGGACATTGTTGATTTCATTGCTAAGACTGTAGATTGTTAATACCTACATCAAGAATAAAATATCATAACGAACATTTCGTAATATTATACAATATATATACCCGTTAAAATTAAATAATTTTTATAAATAACAAATTTCATTTTATAATAGCAAGACTGTACTACTGTCTTGGCGTTGCATCGCAAGTCTTGGTCTTGGAAATAAATACACTTGACTGCATTGACGGGACAATGTCGAATACATAACAACATCCATACCACCACCCCCAAAAATAAAAATAAAAACAATTTTTCAGACGTTTCGACCACCGATTACTAGTGATGTTACGAACTGTTCGATTTTCGAACCGAACCGAACCGTACCCGGGGTGTTCGGTTCGGTTCGAAAATCGAACTCAAAATTGGAAATATTCGAAACGAACTAAACACAAAATAGTTCAGTTCGAATATCGAACCTAGGAAAAAAAATTTGAAACTAATTTGTCGAAAAACGATAAAAAGAAATGGAAAAATGTGGAATCCTTCTTTACTTAGACTTAAAATTATGTTTAAGAGACACCTATACTTAATAAATTTTTATGCAAATATACATAATTAATAAAAAAATGGTAATTTATATTATTGTATTGTTTTTTTTTATGAAGTTCGGTTCGGGTTCAATATTTTAATTGAATAGTTCGGTTCGGTTCGGGTTCGTTAAAATTTTAAAAAATTCGGTTCGGGTTCGGTTCAACCTCAAAAATTTGGGTTCGTAACATCACTAATATATATATATCAAGTATACGATATAATATTATATTACACATATAAATTAAAATAAATTATATTATAGGCAGTATTGATATTAAAATTAATTTTTGTCACATGCTAATCTTCTAAAAATCGAAATTCTACACGTTTTTTCTTCATAAACTTATTGAAAATAACATTATGTATATTATCGTAGAAACATAACGTGCCTGTGAAAATTATTTTTTAATTATTCAATTAAGTAATGAAAAAATAAAAACATTGATTTAATAATATTATATCGAACCGTTAAATAAAAAAGACAATTCTTTAGAAAGATTATTTCTAATAAAATTGAACAAACAATATTGAAAACAAATAGTAAAAATAAAGAATTTAAAGTATTCATACCATGTCAAAACTTTTTCATACTAGTCGAATTGTTATATTTTACGGTTATCTGTTGTTTTAAAGTATAATACTATGCAATGTTTATAAAAACATATTGTTTAAAATTAATAACAATATAATGTTTTTGGGTTATGCTAACATTGTTTTTGAACTTATGCAAAGCAATATAGTTTTGTACAATGAGATCAATATATTTTATTACAAAATATATATTTTCACTAAAATTAACAACCGATACAAAATCAATATAATTTTAATTTTAATATTTTTGTAATTTCTTTAGTACTTCTAATTTTGTTAACAATTGTGTTAAAAATATTAATGCATCTAGTAACCAATATTATTTGTCGATATCATCAAGTTATTGGATTAAATATATTATAATTTATTAAATTATTATTAAATATATTATAATTCTTAATATTAATTATTTCAATAAATATGAAGTTTATTTTGGTTATTATTTGATTACTTTAAGTATTAATATTAGTTTAGTACAAGGTTTTTTTTAAAAAATCACATTGACAATATATGTATTTTGTATTATTTTAGATCATCAACTAGTTAATAAGTTAAGGTTAAATTATTGATAACTTTTTAACCTGACTATTTGCTTTGATATACTTTGATATTATCTTATCAAATAATTTGGGTTAAAAAAATCTGTGCAGATTATTATTATAACTAGTTTATTTTTGTTTGGTTCGATGTAACTTAAAAAAAAAATTATTTAACTTAGGATCAAAGCCTTATTTAATATAAATACACTGTAAAATGAAACTATTTATTTAACTAATGATTTTATATGCGTTCAATTTTGTCGGCAAGAAATTATTTTATGTGATTATGAAAAATAAATTGTGTAATATACATAATACACCATTCCATAAACCATCGATAAAATATTGACATTTTGATGAACTTATTTAAGTTAATTAATTTAATATTAGGTTAATCTTTTCCATAGTTAATTATAGTTAGATTAGTAATTAACTAACTTGTAACTCTTAACTTTTTAAAAAACGTTCAAATTAACTTTACTTTAGCTAATTAATTGTATCGTTAACTTTGCACATGCATGCATTTTTTATAATTTGAATTTGTAATTATTTTATTTTTATTTTTATTTAGTTGTTTCTAAGCTGTATATTAATTCAAAATATGACACACTTAATTTCAATACAACAGCTGTTTTTTTATAATGATAAAATATACTATTTAAAAAAAAAAAAATGTCAAGTGATTATTATTATTATTATTATTCATTACTATATTATATTATAATTTTGGACTAAATAAAGTATTATTAACTGCAATACAGCGGATAAAATATTAGGCACATTAATATATCTAACGGGAATCATATAAAACAGTCCTTTAAAATAAGGTATTTTTTTAAAAATAAAAGAGCTGTTTATATCCTTGATGATATCATAATTCCTAATATCTCACGGAATATTTTAACGACTCAATTTTATTTATATCACATACTAAACGACTGTATACCTCGATGAATTTTGAAGTGGTATACCGATATACGGTACATTTTATTCGTTCTATTTTTGGTCCCAAATAAATATAATGTCTTTTTTAGAATCTTTTTTAAAATTTTAAATTTTGAGTGGAGCGAGGAATCTAGCTGTTTTACCATTATGTTTATATATTTATTATTCTATGATCAACTTTTCGATCAGAAGAAATCGAGGGGGAGTTTTGCAGGGCCTAAGATAGTATACAGTACGACACTGTTAGTGTAGTACAAAATGAAAAATTGTGTTGATTATTTTAGTCTTATGTTTAGACTTTAATAACGCTATCAACTTACCATATAGTTAAATCTTTTATTTTTTTATAGTAATTAAATCTTTAATACAAGAGTTAATGCCATTTGAAGATTTTTATCAATTTGTCTTCAATTGTAACGGACAGAGCAAATTTAAACGAATGATATATTAATATTTGATATAGAAACAAGAAAACATACAGTTTTCCAAATAATTGAAAATTGAAAAGTGAGCCCGTTATTGGGTGGATGGGAGTATGTGTTCAACAAAAACACAATAATTGTAACTCATAATCCAAAATTTGAAAAAAATCTTATTAAACTGCATAACATTGAATTGTTTGATAAAAGTCAACAATCGAAAAGAAAGATACATAATCTATATGTATCTGATAAACGTTCGTTTCTCGCAATACAAAATGATGTAATTGAACATATTGTTAATTACCTTAACACCCGTCTTGATTCATCCGAATGGCTTCCATTGAAAGTTTTAGAAAAAGTAAGTGATGTAGTAAGTGATGAAGAACTTCAAAAAGCACACCAAGTGATCTGCCCTGATTTTAAACTAGTTAATTTCGTTACGTCTTATAAAGAAGCTGCTGGGATACCATGTATAAATGATAAACAATTATCATATAATCTTCTGAAACCGTTATTATCCAATGATTCGTGCAAACCTCTTAGTAATGCTGTGGTAAATAATTTTAATTAATTCACTTGTTTTTATTTTTTACTAATTATTGTGTATCTATATCTAAATATAGAGGTGACTGATTAGTTTATATATTTTTTCATAGGCTCGCATTCTATCTGCTAAACCACATTTGGCAGATGTTAAAAGATTAATTTCATACTATAACTTATTAAAAACTGCAACAAGATCTTCTCTATCGCTTACAGTAATATTAGATCCTCTGTATGTGAAAATAAACATGTCGACATTAGACGAGTTTGATCTTCAACCAGCTGTCTTTAATTTGTCAAATTAAAAAAAAAAAGAGACATTCTAAAATGCATACACATGCAAAAAAACAGGAATGGGATCAAAGGGTTTTTGATGAAATCAAAGAAAAATATGATTTAACAAATAATATTGAACTTGGAAAAATACAGTTTTAAATATAATTTTATGTTATACTTATAACTATTTTATTCAAGTAACAGGTGAAATATTATGATGAATTTTAAAATAAAAAAAAGTTATTTTTAACTTATATTTTATTTTTAGAAAGCGAAAACTCATAGTAAATTGAATGAAATTATGAAAGAGTGTAGTACGAAGTTTCATTTATGTTAGGCTCCGGTGTTTTGGCGTAAAGAGCTATTTACATTTGTTTGATTTTTCTTATCTTTGTTATTTATATTGATTAATATAAAAAAAATAAAAAAAAATAGCAAATTGGTTCTAGTTTATAATTTAAATACATATAAATATATTACAAACTTGCTTGTATGAAATATATTTTTATAAATTTCAACATAAGGCGCACGTCATATAGATTACAGATAAGTATAAGTTTGATAAAATATTTCGACCATTTTTTCAAACATTCCGTTTCCATTTATTAATGTAAATTAAATATTATTGCTATGATCGTGTTGTGTATTTCATTCTAATCATTTACATCCGGAAACATATATTATGATAATAGCTAGCCCCAGAAATAATGATTTATTACATCGAACATGTATCACAATAATATGTTTGCTTTCTATAAGTATACAAATAACTGTCTATATCGGATTACATATGGGGTCTCGTTTGTATGGATAAAATCATCTATTTCCCCTGACAAATAATCGATAAGAAACGGAATTGTGACAAAAGAAAAAAAATGTCGAATTATTGGAAATAAGAAACAAACACACTTTGTTTTCAATTAAAAAAAAAAAAAAAGAAAAAAAAAACCAGTGAAAATTCGCGTACTTTTTTCAGACGGTTGTAGGTCTTTAGGGTATAATATAACCCTTTCAACGGGTCTTGTTCACTGTATTTCCCGGCGGAAATCAAAACCGTGACTATTATTTGGATTTTCCAGCGATGGGACGTGTGTGCACACATGGTCACCAATAGAGTAAATATCAGAGACTTTGGGGGGGGAGGGCAGGGCCGGATTTTTGGGGACATGTGCCCCCTCCCAAGCAGTCAGGAAGTTGAATCGTCAAAATAATTAGATAAAAGCTTATGACCTTTTTTTTTTTTTTGTATGTCCGTCTGTTTTTAAGACGACTATCCCTTAAACTTTTTTTTTTGTTCGGTTCTAAGGAGGGGGGGGTACAAATTTAAATAAATTACAATATTTTTCATCATTAACTATATCGTATGGTTCTAGCGATAATTCATATATTGTCAGAGGTAAATATCCAAAGGGAGGATACCTCTCCTCCCCCACCCCGCCCGATGGGTGCCCATGTGTGTGTGTGTGTGTGTGTGTGTGTGTGCCGGAACACATCTGGCCCGGTCGCGTGTCGACTTCCGAAGAATATAAGATGGCTGTCGATCCAAAGGGACACCAGCTATATACATATATTAAATATAGTAGCTACACGGGGTTTTGGGTCCTCGAAACTACATATAATTTGTATACGCAGTTCCGGGGGAGCTTTTACGAGTTATTAAAAATTAAAAAACAAAACCGGGTGCCGAGTGGTAAAAAAAAAAAAAAAAAAAAAGTAAAATAAATAAATATTATGGTCGTGTGTATATTATACGCAGGTTTAATTTAGATAGCGTACACTACAGTGCCCATAAATACAGCCCGAGAACGGTCGTGAAATGGGGGGGGGGTGGTTGGAGAGGTTGATGTACACGCCAATTTTTACGAAACACTGTCTCTCTCTCTCTCGTCTCGTCTCGACTTTCGACTGTTGGTGAGATAGTATGTTTATATATATCTATGTGTATGTGTGTGTGTGTGTGTTGTTTTTTTTTTTTTTAGAAATGTAGACTGTATAGTGAGAATGACAGAGAGAGAGAGAGAGAGAGAGAGAGAGAGAAAAGAGATTTAAAAAAAAAAAAAAAAAAAAAAAGTTTCTCGGTCCCCGAGACAGACCGTGATGACCTGCATTGTGTTTGCTCGGACGAAAAGTTTTCTAAAGGGACCGTTGTGTAAATAAGTTAAAAAAGAAAAACGCGACAAAAGTTCAAGTGCAGCGCCTTTGCTGGAAGAGCAGGTGGCTCATTTACACAAGCACATACACGGGTGTACACGCTATATATATATACCGCACATCGTACAAACATACTGTGTTTTTCGAGCTGAAACGTATGAAATGAAGGTCTTTCGGGTCGTACTGACGAGCTCTTTTCCGCAAACGGCGAGACGAAACGAAAAAAAAAAAAAAAAAGAAAATTATATTTGTTTAACATAACGTGTCGGACGGTTTTAATTATAATATTAAAGATCGTCTCCTCTCTTATATATTGTGTTGGTATATATATATATATATGTGCGCAGTTGACCTACTATAAGCGTACAAACAGATTTTCCGTAATAGCTTTACTTATATTATAAAATAATTTACCTGCACTGCACTGCACTGTTATATACGTATATATATATATATATATATATATGTACGTGTAATGCAGCAGAGTGCAGTGACACTTTATAATATTATATACTCTGTGCACACTATACACAGGTACCTACTCTCATTATTTTCCGACATTTCGTTATGTCACTAACAATTAAAAAAAATTATAGATAGCTTTGATTTTAAAACTGGGTCACTACGACATTTCCGGTTTGAATAACGTTACGACTTGACGGAAAATTGTTCGTTTTTTCTACCATTGCGTTACGTTAAAACTAGAATATTAAAATGCCGTATCTATTGCAAAACTTTTGAAACGAAAATATCACACTATACTTATGAATATTGTATTTCATTATAGGTATGTTTAATTATTTATATACTGTAAATTCAGGGGTAGGCTGGATTGGGCAATAGGAAGCTACAACACCCCTTGTCCCATATTTATTTTGCATTCGATCTCATAAGTACTTGTCCAATAATTCCGGTAATTATATAGTGTACGACATTAATGATTTGCGCGAGCATTTTTCTCAAAAAAATTTAGAATATTAAAAATATACTTATAAATATATCGAGATCGGAACAAGATTATCTATAATTACATAAGTACATTACGTAGATTTTTTTTTAATATATATTATATATATAATATATTTTTTTTATATATATTATATTAGTTTTATTTTTTCAAAATATATAGTTATTTAAATAAATAATATTAATAAAAAACTCAAAAGAAAATCGATTTTTTAAAAACTCATAACGTGTATAAATGCAAACATCCAAAATCGGCTACGGAGGACGCTGGATAATGTTTTTATAAATTTTTTTTTTCATTTCATCTTTATAATATCTTATATTATTTTTAATAGTATAAGTATATTATAATTTACTTGTAAAATGTAAATACAACTGTTTGAATTTGTTAAATATTCATTTTTCTTGGAACTTTAAAATAACTTAATGCCCTTCCTTGATTTACCTAACAACGCGTTTTTCTCCGCTAATTATGTACTTCAGAAATGATTTATGTGGTGTTACTTTTGTTGACCCTAATGGTTTTCCGGGATTATTTTCTTTATCAGCTTAACCATCTTAACACCTCTCTTATATGGTTACTTTTCCGGCGCTCAATTGATGAAGTTATCGTTCCTGCTATTTGAAAAATCAGCCATTTAACTGCAATTTTTATGTCTAGTAATATTTCAGACATTAAGAACTATTGGCCGATATCGATTCTTCCTCATCTATCAAAAACTTTTGAATCACTGGTTCTAGATAACATTATGCACTCAAGTAATCTATTCTCACCTAATGAGCAGCATGGCTTCTGTCCTGAATGCTTAACCGTAATATGTAATGTTACTTTCTGTAAGTACATGTATAATTCCTTTAAATGTGGATCCAAAGTGAACGTGATCTATACAGACATCTCGATAGCGTTTGATTAAGTATACCATGATGTGCTTGTTTCTGTACTCGAAGCACTTGGGTTTGGTTACTCCCTGCTAGATTGGTTATGTTTCTATCTTCTTAATAGGCCTCAGTGGATTAAACTTTCCGGCTTCAAATCGAAAATCATCACAGCCACATCTGGTGTCACCTAAGGTGGGCATTTATCTCCTATTCTATTTCCGTTATTTATATGCAGCATCTCAAAGATCCCTTGTTACTGTAAACTTCTGTTTTCAAATGATATTAAGATTTTTCTTAAAATGTATACCCATGAGGATTGCTTGAATTTACAAGATAACTTAGACAGACTTGTTAAGTGGGGTACAAACAATGGGCTATCATTTAACATCAATAAATGTAAGTCTATGTCCTTTTCTAGATGCATTTTTCCTTGTAAATTATTCTATGCAGTTAATGGTGTTGTTCTCATCTCCGTTAATGATGTTTGTGACCTTAGTTTCATTTTTGTTTGCTCCCTATGTCCTAAAGCTCATATTGACCATATCACCTGCAAGGCTATTAAGATATTAGGTTTTATAAAGCGTATTGCTGCGGAGTTTAAACTCTCTAGGTCCTTAAAGGCTCTATTATATGCACTTATATTGCTCATTATTAAGTATGGTTTTGTTGTCTGGAACATTCACTCAGCGGTGTACCGCCACCAAATTGAGCGAGTCCAACGTAGGTTTCTTAGCTTCACTGGATTCAAATTAAATACTGTCCATCCTCAACACGATTACAACTCTGTACTCCGTAGTTTAAATCTCCAATCGCTAACTGATTACCGACTGTCTCATGATCCATCTTTGCTTTGTAATCTCATCAGTGGTCAAATGGATTTCCCTTATCACCTTCAACATATACAATTTAGAGTTCTTCCGCGTCTCACTCGTAATACTGTTCCATTCTCCATTTCTTTATTTACTACAGATTATTTAAATAATAAACCACTAACACGCTGTATGATACAAGCCAATTTAAACACCTCCTTCTTCTATAATATATAATTATTTTATTTTTGTAAACATAATGTTACTTTTTTTCTCTTTGGTTTTTTTTGAATAAGTATTTTGTAATTTGGGCTTTTACCCCGTTTGATTATTATAAATAAATAAATAAATAATTGTTATTATTTTCATAATGTGTTAAATTATTATTGCTCAGAATAAATTAAAATTAAAAATTTGGGGACGAATTGCTAACTTGTATCCTTAATATCTCAAAATGAAAAAAGCCGGTCAGTAGGTTGTGGAAGCACTTCGCTCGTCGGGTGTCAGTATTGGTGGATGCACTTCGCTACTGGGCAGGGTACTTTTGGAGGATGTATTGAATTTGAAAGCAATGATAAATCATTGCATTCAATAAAACGATTCTGAGCGTAGCTTCGGTGTAGTATACATAACTCATATCATTTTTTTTTCTAGGGATCGATCGAGGCTGTTATTT